>BGZK01001254.1:0-181059 GCA_005406025.1 Eumeta japonica
AAACCATTAGAGGTTTAGATACATTGAATATGCCGTTTCTTGCCACTTTGAAGTTCAATATCCGACGAATTCTAAATTCAAATTATAAATATGGAATCTGCGTAAATGAAAAGTAGATTTTTAATTGTGGTTGCCGCTTCATAATATTTGCCACTTCCAATTGTGGCTTGGCGTTCGAAACTCAAATTATAAAAGCGGAGCGTAAGAACGTTACTTCCAACCGAAAAAAAACGTAACTTCCATCCGGAACAAGTTTTCAGTTACTCCAAGTAGTCCCAAGTCGTCTCAAAAGAAGTTTCACTTAAAAAAAGTTTATAATTCAATAACAATTAATGCCATATTTATAGTTCTCATCTGATACCATGGGATAACAATTGGTCAATTTTATTTGTCAGCATTAAACCTCGATCGAGAGATCACAGCCGTTGGAAAGTATAGACCATATAAAGACCACGTGAGAATAATTTACGAGATCGAGGGGTTACAATTAAAACTGTGGCGCTAGCTAGCTTCTTAACTTTCTACTCGCGGGCCGGCGCGCAGCACGCAGGTGACTGACATTCGCTCTCGGCCGACCGCCGACGCATCTCGGCCGTGGCAGTTTGAACCGGTTCATGTGCTCCATCGTAGATTCGTGAGGCGATGTGTTGTTTTTAATCAGCGTTAATCATGACGCACGTGGTGCAAGGCTCGATTGCTCAAGTCGTATTCTGACTTTGATAGGTACCGATCTGATTGCAAGAGCTCAGTCTTCTACGATCACAAATTCGCCTCAACTAAAAAGAGATAGCCTTGTATCTTAAAAGTGCACGGTTCTGAAATTTTCTAAATATTCCAAAGTTATACGAAAAAATAGTGAATAGTAGGAGATAAGTCTTTCGTTATCAGATTTTTCTTCATTGGAATTAACGTTGATTAATGTGAAAATTTGTGCATAAAGATAAACGCTTTATAATATTTAGTCTTTTTATTGTATCATCGGAAATCTACAATCGAATTTTAAATCATGCCCATATTTGGCCAAGAGTGTTCCCGTGCGTAGTATTACATAAAAATATTTAAATCGGTATGCAACAATTCAATACAAGGGATATTGTTTTATTGTTACGATTTCTCTACTCACAAAAACAAAATTTTAGCAAAGTGTTATTATTCACAATGTTATCATATTGCACTTTATTCTGGTTGGATACGAAAAACTCGAACACTTTTTCAGGAAAATTATATTTACGGTTATGTCTGTGCGATCGCTTAAGAAAAAAAAGTAAATCGACGCGTTAAGGTCGCGCTCGTACGCATCTTTTAATTGCTCGTCGTTACTCGGCTGTGGTGCGGTAACGGTCGAAGCAGCAACTTGTAGTGATCGTACCACAGACAATCGATTCACGTACGCATATCAAAACCTGTAGCAGCCTACGTCGCTGCGAGGCTGCGTGCGGACAGGCAACTCATTAAAGCTTTGTGCGCACTGTGCCAATCATTGGTTGACAATGCGCCAATGTTGCCAGCTGGGCGGAGATTGTGTCATTCTTGTACAATTTATTTCATGGTCAATTTTGACTTTGGGGCTAACTTATGAGTGACTTTTTACTAAAGTTCATTTAAAGGGGTCATAGAACAGGCGTTAAATATTATGTTTAAAATTTATATATCGAAGTAGGAATAAATTATGGGTAAATCGGTTTTGTTATTAGGAAAGATAGTTCTTGTTTTGGTCTCCATTATTTTGAAATTTTTAAATGCCTGGTGTTAGACTAGCTCGCGGCGTTGTCTGCGTGGACACAGAATGACTTATTTCATCTTTTGTATATTCGAACTCCCTTTCCATCTCAACCTCGAACCCGTTCTCAATTATAATTCCGATATTGCTCTTAATTCTCGGTCCCACACTTGATTTCCTCCCCTCTATCTATATATCGGTATCGGGCCCCTTTCTGGTTTTGATCCTGATCCTTCTCGTTTCGTTTTAGTTTCTAATATAAATGATGTTGGACTACAAAGAATATAAATCTATTCACACGTTGTGACAAGGTCTCTTTGTTCCTTCATCGGAGTTCAGTCCATAAACAAAATGATTCGTCACATGGAGTAATATGCGTACACTCAGTGTTTCTGTTTCAGGCGACTTCTACGCGTTAAGTGCACCTCTAATAAATATTGTAATTTATTATAGAGAACATAAACTTAGTTATACTTTATTTAACAAAGCTCCCAATAATTCTTCGAGTCAATTCATTACTTAGATTTAGTAGTAGTTTTGCAGGGCGCACATAAAAATGCCACCAATATTTGATCGTAATCCGTTGAATGGCTTAGGCTGGTATAGAAGACGGACAAAATACATACAAACTTTTATACATTCTTGAACTGCAATCACCATTTGAATGAGTCGCAATATTAATGTTGAAAAGAATTCATTAATTAGAGTTTCTAGTGCAATTCCATTACCAAAAATATTTTGGATTTTGATTTGATTTGACATAATAAATAGACAAATTCTCATATAGGTATATTAATTTCATAACTTGTACAAAATTTCCCATAGAACACTAGTTCCGTACTCATTCGAATCGGAAGATAAAAGATGCGATGCCTGATCACAGGTGAATCGATCAATGAGTTTTCTAAACGACATCAATCGATACCAAACAAAACACTGCGGGGTCGTACCTCTGCGCTCCTGGTAAAATCGGTCCTCATTATTCATAACAATGGTATCGCTCTGGTAACCGCTATATAATGCATAAGGCACCCCGACTGTAGCGCGGACAGCGAGCGGTAACCGATTTTCTTATGCCGTTCGAGGTTTATTTGCGTTGCGTCATGATGTGAACGGTGGTCATTGAATAGTTACGAAACGGCCGTGAAACGAAAATATGTGTCCGACAAAACCACGGGCGCTCGTAAAGCTCCGCGCCGGCGGCTTCGCAGGGTCGTTGCTACGCGAACGGCGCTTCATTGGCGCGACCGGGACGGGTTATAAACACTCGTGTCCGTCCCGCTCCGGCCCACTCAAAGACGTAACACTAGTTCCTTTACATTGTTATGTAGATAATGGACGATGTTTTCTTAAATTACAGTCTTGACAGATACATGCAGGTCGCAAAGTTTGTATGGCGTACATGAGATGGAGATGTTGCCTTCTATACGTATTTAACCTATGTATTTGGCATCTTGTGTCTCTATCTCTTGTATCATATTAATTCACGGACCTGTGTGTATTTTTGATTATAATTGGTACAGAAATGCTTTGCTAGACGGGCAATGTATTAAAAAATGATGTGTCCATTATGATTTTATAATACGTAATAATTTACATTAGCAAAAACACAAAGGTTCCTATACAATAAGGTTTGATTTGTTTTGAATTTGTGGTAAATTTTTTATAGGAAAAATAGTTCATTTCTACGTAGCTGAAGTTGATTTCTAGTGCTCATAATTTTTGAAAACATCTGGTTTTACAAATCTATTTTTTCCAATAGGGCTATATTTCATTAAAATCGAATCGATAGAAGTATCGACCATTGTTTCGGTTGTTTACACGTACGTTCAGTTTCACTTACCATTTTTTCCTGACTTGCAACGAAAGAAAGAACTTAACTTTAAGTTTAGAACGCAAAATAGCTTACCGCAATACAATGTTTACGCGCGTTATTTTACGCGGGCGGTTATTTTACGGTCAATTGGCATTACATAGAATTGCATACATCAGGGATGCCATCTTGAAATGTATCGAGTGTTTGACTCGAAACACGATCGAAATATATTTACCCCGTATATTGCGAGACGTCCGATCGGCGGCGCTGCCGGCGATGGCTCCCCATTATTACGACTCCGCCCGTGCAACACCGTGGCCCTTCATTGTTTGAACATCGCGCCGCACCGGCGAGCGGCGCTCGAAGCGAACCGTCAGTTACTTACGTTATGTCGTTTTAAATTGTCAATCTGTATGATTCTTCATTCGGTATTATTATATTAATTTAAATAGGCCGGCTCTTATAAAAACATTGTAGTTTCGTTATTCATCTAGTTTTATATCTTGATAAAGTACTAGCCAAATGCAGCCTCAATTATCTATTGATATGTCTACAGTGTGAGTAATTGTCGCTGAAAAACAAATATTAATATGAATGCAGTATTTTTATATTAACGTAAGCACATATTTTAAAATTAAAGTCTTGACAGTGAGTTCATTTGCTTAAAACATCGAACTTATAATTTAAGTTGAATTAATTTACTATCGTAATATAACGCGCCACGAACATATTATGTTCGTGGCACATTTAATTGTATTAAATTAAAGAGATTAAAATATATGAAATAGATTAATTATCATTTAAAAATCGTACATGTCTACATAAAAATTCATTAAAACATGTTTGATAATTATACATATAGTAAGCATGAATAATAGTGTAATAGTCGTTTTTCTTTGCGCGACAATCGTCGAGTGTGTCGAGCAATAGTTATCAACAACCGTCAGTCACGACTGCGTGTCGGCGATGGCGCGGGGCTGACTCACGGGCCGCAGAGCCAACGACTGAATTGAGAGAGCAACGCGGTCGATGCGTGCGCACGCTAAGCGCACTTCCACCAGCTCGGTCGCTTCCTTTTGGGTCTTTATACTGCATTTTCTGCGCTAAAATACTTTACTGTATGGGTTATTCTAAACGGTATTTCTAGATTTTCTAGTATGTCAAATTTGTAAAATATGTGAAATATTATATTAAATACGATAAGTATCGAAATGGGATTTACGTCGTTCGTCAATTTTACCTACAATCATTTAACGCCGTTGAAGACAATAATCATTTTGGTCTCATAAGATTATCGTCTTTTAAGTTCCATGGAAGCGGTAAAAAATATAATTTTGAAAGTATTAGCGTTATCACGTAAAATTCCATCTTAAATATTCTAATGATGAATTATAAAATACATACTTCGTGCATTTTTTAATTATAACACATACGCATTTACGTATTATATGAAACCACAGAAGTCCGATTATTGTCGTTTTTTCCCGCTCTAGTAATTCGGCACACTTTATTCCTAAACACCGTCATCGCCGGCTCTGCTGGTCGTGGAAGGCGCGCCTAATTACTGTCCAGCCGGATGCGCGCTCGTCCACACGGTAAATACTCGGTCTTGAGATGAAATTACTGTAGGTACCTACACTTTAATAATTACATAATCGGACTTATTATCTGGAATGACCGACTACCTGTTAAGTTTAATATCAAGGTCGTATGCCGACATCTTGAGTATTTTATCGGTTGAATTCCTGTGGCAGTCAAAAACACTTAAATTCTATTTTAAAAGTATGTGTTGATATTTTCACCGACGAAATAAAATATGTAACGCAGTATCGTTTATACATATTTTTAATTAACATAATTTTGTTAAGTAGCGTCGGTTGTAGTCTTACAACTATGTATTTATTTTTGTTGCTAACAAAGTTATTATTATGACGTTTTATACATAAAATGAATCAAGTTAGTATTATAATTACTAGAACGAATAGTATAAGGTCAACAACGTTTTCTCGGTCGTACCTATAGAAATTTTGCTTATTGGTTTTGGAAGCGAAGCAAAAGTTTTATTGTCATGAACTAACTCTTTCCAGATGACTTTCTGTGTTCTTTTTTTTTCGTATTTTATGAAAATATGTCATACATTATTCCACAATAGGTACCAATTCAGTGTGTGAGCAGTGAAAGCAGGTAAAACATTAAAGTGAAAATATGGCGGTAACCACCTCACCTACTTACCACGGATCGCCCATTCACGATGGATTCGCTACCATACGACGAAGTCGCATAAGATTTCGAAATTTAGTGGAACCTAATTACAATTTAAACTACCCTCAAAGACATTCAGAATACTTTACCTTACAAAGGCCTACCAACAACAGTTTTTAGATAATAATTTTATTGTTCAATACGTACCTGAGAAAATGCTCAAAACGATTCGTCCGAAAAGCCGAGAACTGGTATTTTACCCGAACCTCTTTATGCTAAACTCGCATTACCGCCTTCGGGAAGTGCGTGTACGAAGTGCGCCGACGGCTGTCAAGAAATTCATTATGATTCAATTGATATAAAGCCGCGGAGACGTTTAAGGAGCTTGGACTCAAGGAACAGGCGAGGCGGAGCGAAGAAAAAGTGGCAGTGGCGAGTTCAATAACGGACATCGACAGGCTTATGACAGTCACGTCTTGAATCAGGACGGCTCGGAACAGCATTCCGGGCCGGCGGAGGCGGCGGCGACCGACTGCAGGAGGAGCCACAGCGATAATTGTTCGGACGTCGTCCTATCTCACCGACAACGACCGGCCGATTTCGAGTTACAGCGACAATTCTACGATTCCATCTACGGATACGGAGGACGTCTTAAAAGAATTACCCAGCAAATCCAAGTTCCACAGGTCGCCGCAAAGTATGCCACGCTTAATCTCCGCAGGCCGAAATCTATAGACTTGAAACCGCCAAAACTGGCGGAAAACCCATTTACAGCAGCCTCCAAAGGAACAGGATAGGTTACCATTCTGAACCTAACACGCCGGCCGGAGACAAATTATTCATTCTGAACGATGAACCGAACCCGCTCACGGAAGTGCAGCAGATACCGAGAATGCCGCTGCAGAACAGGAACGGCTTCAGAAGGTCGATCAGCGAGACCAATGGATTCACGAAACGGCTCAATTACAGGCACTCGTTTAGCGCCGACACGCGAACCATGCCGATCATCAGGAGGCCGCATAAGTGTTGCGAATGCATAACGGGCGTGCCGGCCGACGGCGAGAAGCGGCCCGGCAATAATCGATTATCGTCGGAACTTTAGGCACTCTTTACGAATCGCAAGATCCGAAAGTGGGCTGTCAAACGATACTGAGATCGAAGCCTCCCGTGCCGTGGTGGGAGCTGGCGATCAAGAAGTCTAGGTACAAGAGCTGCCCGATCTTAGAAGAGGTGAGTATTTTAGAGATTGCTTACGATAAACGTCTTCATACATACTGCATACTATTATGTCTAACAGTCGATGGAAAAAAGTCGATTGGATTCCATCTCATTCACCGAACGACTTTGGAATCGTCGGCCGTTGCACCGCCTCTCGGTCGTGAGACTGTAAACTCGTTGATTTGATTGAAGGCCCATTGTGTCGTACCGCGTTTGCTGCACGTGTGGAGATATCCGGCGCGATACATCATTACGCGCCGATAGACGACCGCGGCCGACACAAAAACGTCTAGCTGACTAAAAAAAGGAGACTGCAATTCTTTTATTGCTACTTCTAAAAGGCTTTTAATGGTCGTGCGGCGCGTGATATCGATCGTTTGTTTCGTTAATTGTTTGAAAGCTTTGTATACTTGTAAGTTTATTATTCCGGTGTGTCTAGTTCCCTTCGCTGTACGCGCGAGGCCGATGTAAATTTTGTCGGAATTCGGTATCAACCCCTATATCGAAGGGAGAATATTTTACGTGAGAGCGACATGGCGTGTCGTACGTCGGCGCTTCCTTGGGGGGACAGGAACAGCGCCGTCATGGAATTTCCCGACTTGCCGCCCTCGTCGGACGGGAAATAGACCGTTTTGTATAAATCGTTTCGTCGTGTCAATTAAACGAATTAATTTTCGTGTTTGCTACATTTTATGGAGCGGCGGCGGCGAGATGGTTAAAGGAGCGTCGCTTTCCAACCGTGAGGTGTTGGATTCAATCCCGACCACGTGCCAATCCACCAATAAATTGACTTGACTTAATCACTCGCTCCGTGTTTCGGAGGAATGCTAAGCCGTCGGTCTCGGACGTTGCCATCACATCGATGACGTCGATCATTAGCAGCTCTCAATCCGCACTGGGCGAGCGTGGAGGAATTTTAAGGTCCGAGTCCCTCAATTTGATATAAAAAATGTGGGAGGGTATCGTCCGTCGGTAGTGAGGCAATTTTTTGTTATTATAGTTATTATTGTACTATATTTGAGAATAGTTACTTTAAACGCTTATTTAAATCCATTCTAAGAAAAGCTATAAGTCATTTTCATCGTACTGGTCCATATTGATAATATTCCTAGTTACAATTATTTTTATAAAACCGCAACTTTATTAATTTAAAATAAATCATCGATATAGTAATATATAACATTAAATCAGTGTATTAGTAAGAACTGTTTACTAACATATTAATTTAATTTAATATGGAAATCTTTAATTGGACTTGAATTTGTTAGAAATATATCTGTATGCATATACCTTTTTTCTTTCCAGTTTTGGTTACTTTCCAAGCAATTATAAATTCATTAGTCACTTGAAATTGACCATGATGCCATTGCACTTGAAGTCATAAAATTACTGTCACTCAAACAATAGTGAAAAGCAACATGCGTCACTGCCGAGAACGCTCCATGTATGTAGATAATTACTATGCCCATTTTGGATCGCTCGTACTTTTCATTTGGACTTAGAAGTGACAATTTAAGCCATGAACAGTTTCTGGCTTTATGGATTTAATGACGAGCTCGGAAGGCGGCAAACAAAGGCATATAGTGCTTGAAGAAAGTTTGCAATGAACATATGTAAATTTTGACCCAAGGGTATTTGAAAATCCACCAAAACTACAATATGCACATATACAATATACCAATAACTACAATAACTAATATAATATTTATTACAGTGAAACGATACGTTTTATTTATTAAAGGAATTGTATTGATTCACAGAGCTATAATAACAGGTTACTAATAATTGGATAGATGAAAGAAATAATAAAAATAATACATGCAAAGTACAATTTTCAATATCCTGTTTCCTGCATGCAGGATATTGAGGATTAGAACGTATTTGTTGGGTACGTATGAATTTTATTTTCATTTAGAGTCGGACCAATTTGAAATTGCCTTTATAGGGGCGAAGTTCTGGAAAAGGGGTGTATATGTTCTTTTCTGAATAACCAACTAAATATCTAACTAACCAAATAACCAACCAAGGATATTGGATTCAGACGAAGGGTACTTAGATAGATTTGGTCTAATAAATGCCAACGACTTCTATAAATTCACTAACTAAAATAATTTGAGCATAAATCAATAATGAAAGCTTAAGACACGAAAACTTATCATTGTTCATATTTTTCTTTCTCTGAACACTTAATTAAATATTTCTTTCCTTTGTCTTATAGAAAAGTAAAGGAACTAAAATGTTTATTTGCCAATCATTTTATTATTCCTGTTTTGTATTTCTTAGAAACCACTTTCGCCACCTGGAAAGGATTTTGTTATTTTAACTAACTTCAAAGAGGTTCTCATTTCGACAATATTTTTTTATATTTAATAAAAGGCAAGCGCAAATTATTTTATATGGTAATTTGTAATGGTAATATCGTTACACCTGAATTGAATGTATGACTTTATTTGTATTATACATTATGAACATTATAATAATATAATCTACGCTGTACTGTCTATATTAACGTAATAAATAAATAAATAAATTTTCTTTGGATGTAAGAATACTTAATTTTGAAAAATAGTGATTCGAGTTCGATATTTTTTATGAAACATCATCTCTCATTAACATGAAATATTTCGAAAGCCGTATTTTTCTTTATAAAATACTCTTTTGGGGTTGAAAGTGCTTATTTTGCGAATTTTCGTCAACTTCCCCCTCTTAGTAAGTAACGAAAAAATATTTAATGTTCTGATTTTTCAGATGAGCTTTATGCTTCAAGTATATTCACGAGAACGTTTAAATGATAAGCCCTCGGTCCATTATGGTGTATGCGAATATCAATTTAATATTAACTCTGTTTTAATATTGTTAAATCGCAAACTGAAAAATACTTTTAAAACTCCTATTACCTATGTACAATGCTAAAGGGATCGTAGGAAATTTTATTGGTATTACATAAATTTCATTTTAATTTAAGTGATAATGCGTTCCAACTTTGTATGATTTGTTGAATTAATAGAGCTAATTCTGCAGTTCCTTACAGTAAACTATGTAAATTGTCAAATTTTAAAAATCTCTTAAAGTAATATAAAACCTGTGCTTTTCTACGCCTTGTACCTGTCCTTCAGTGCTCTATTGTAAGAAATTTTATTTAAGAATGAGAATTTATTGCACCCTAAAGTACAACAACAATAACAATAAAAATAAAATATAATAACCGCAGCAATAGTCGAAAGTTCTTTCCTATCGCGAATATGTAAAGTAATTAAAATACCTCTTTATAAGATACTTATTGTTGGAGATCGCCTTTTCGTTCAGACCTTCGATAGCAACTCTAAAAGGCTATCCAACCGACGATGCACTGGTAGGATGCTACGTCCTCGGGAAGACACTCGGCCGTTCTGCCGACTTGAAGGTGAAAAAATGAAACACTGTTTTACACTTCTGCTGCCGATCTGGCTTATATGGAGTGAAATGGAGGCGCAGCCACGACTAATGTGATTCTTTGATGCATTTGAAGCGTGCATGCCATCAGCGCCACTTGGCCGCTCTTAACACCATTTTGCCGCGAGCGCGACGAGCGCGTGGCTAATGCGCAATAGGAAAGGGGCGGGGCGGGACGACAGCTTTTTAATTAATACAATCTATACATTACAATTATTTCTGACAATTACATTTTATAATTTACTTATGAACTAAGACATTATTTCTGATATTGATAAAATAAATGTTGATCGCCGACATCCTCCCTTCGCGAGTTATCGCCTTCATTTGGTGGTTCGGCGATTCGGTGATCACGTTAATACTACCAGGCGGGACGTGGGTCGCTTCAGTATGCCTAATTTGGTTTGAATTTCCACTATGCGCACCTTGTTGTCTCGTCCTGGTATCGTCTTGACGATTCGTCCTCGAGGCCAGAGTCCCCGTGGCATGGTTTTATCTGCGATCAAAACTGGATCCCCACCTTGGGTTCTAGGTGGCCAGCTGTAGATGTCTTCCTTAACAATAAATTTGGTATTCCATGGACCATCGGTGCCAGAACTCGTCGGCTAATCGTTGTGCCGTCTTCCACGTATGACTGTCAGCGTCTGTTGCTTTAAATATACCTATCGGCGATATACCACAAGATCTTCCGATCAAGAAGTGATTCGGTATTAACGCTTCCCGATTTAGATCAGGTTCAACTGGTGTCAACGGCCGCGAGTTGACGATGTGTTCCACCTCCAACAATAAGGTGTGCAGCGTCTCTTCTCTTGGCTTGCGCTCTTTCAGGACGGCATACAAGGAGCTTTTTATCGTTCTGATCATGCGCTCCCATGCTCCGCCCATGTGTGGCGCGCCGGGTGGAATGAATTTCCATACTATTCGTTTTGCCGTTGCATACTTTTCCACTTCCAATGCTGCTTCCTTTAATTCCTTGTTGGCCTTGGTGAAGTTGGTCGCGTTGTCGGAGTACATCACGGTCGGCGTGCCTCGTCGCGCCATGAAGCGACGGAGTGCGAGTATGGCGGACGACGGCGTGAGACTGGCTGCTATCTCGAGATGAACGGCACGCGTGGTTAGGCAGGTGATCAACACACCCATCGTTTCTCCGTCCTTCGTCCCACCGTGACGATCATCGGGCCGAAGTAATCTATCGCCGAGCAGTTGAAAGGAGGTTCGTGAGCCTTCAACCGCTCTGCGGGCAGTTCTCCTGTTGCGGCGTCGTCGGTTTTCGTATATACTCTGCACCATTGACACTTGAATATGATGCCCTTAACGGCGTTTCTGAGGCCGAATATTACGTATTTTTGTCGAAGCTCGTTAATAACTGTTTCGTGATTTCCATGCATACATTTTTGGTGCGCGTTTTGTATCAATAGCTCGGTGATACGATTTTTCGAGTCGAGTATCACAGGCCGTTTACTTTCTGCGTCTAGACTTTGATGTCGGTCTAAACGCCCAGTAGCGCGCATTACATCATCTTGGTCGAGCTCGACGCACATGTTTCTCAGTTTAGACTTTTTGGGCATCGGTTCTCCTTTTTTGATACATCGAAGTTCGTCGCCGAAATTGTCTCTTTGTGCCTTCTGGAAGAGTAACTTTTCCCCTGCATACAAATATTTCGACGTCAATTCCACTATTTGCCTATTCTTGGCTTTATCTAACGTGTTCGAGCGCTTATGGGATTTGAATCTTTCCACGCTCTGTAGTAAACGGGCAGCAGCACGCAATAAGCGATCGTAACTCGAAAATCGATACGGGTCGGGCACGGGTGCGATCGGAGTTTTTTCGCGTATTACGTTTACCGCTTTCGTTTCGATTATTTCCTCAGATTGGTCAATAGTGTTGATTCGGTTCGAGGGCCAATCTGAAGGATCGTTCAACAAAATTTCGGACCTTTGAACCAGCGGTGTTCCGATGAAAATTCGTTAGGCGGGTCTCGCGTGGCGTCGTCGGCGACGTTATCCTTAGACGGAACCCACCGCCAGTTCTTTGCACTACTCGTCTCCTCGATCTCGGCTAGTCGGTGTGCCACGAACGGTTTGAATGACCTAGGATCCGCATTTATCCAAGATAGAACCGTTTTCGAATCGGTCCAGTACGTCGTGTTCGTGATTCGACTGTTCATTTCGCGCTTGACCGAAGCAGCGAGTCTACAGCCCATTACGGCGGCCTGTAGTTCTAAACGTGGTATCGATACGGGTTTGAGGGGCTACCGGCTTTCGCCGCCACTAATGCGACGTGCGGCGGTTTTGATTTTCTCTAACCAATACACGGCCGCGGAATATGCCTTTTCACTCGCGTCAGTGAAAACGTGAAGCTCCCCTTCGGTGTGATACGGGTTACACCTTGGAATCTCGAGTTTATCTAATTTTTCAAATGAGATAACCATTCGCGCCATTCTTTATCGCGTTCTTTGCTTAATTCGTAGTCCCAATCGTTCCTATCTCGCCATATGTTTTGTATTAACATTTTCCCTAACACCGTGATAGGTGCCGCGAAACCTATAGGATCGAATACGGACATTACGGCGCTAGTGACTTCGCGTTTAGTTGGCGGACGATATCCTTGAATTACTTCGCGGGGACAGTTTCGTAAATTTAACGAAAACTCAACGTGTCGTTTTCGTCTTCCAAATGAGACCGAGCGTACGTTCTGTATGATCGCCTATAGAGGCGCTTTCTGCTCTCGCCTCAGGCTCTCGGTCGCGACGAGTGCGTCGGGCTCGTTGCTGGCCCAACCCTTAACTGAAACGCTGCAGCTTTGTGTATTTCATTAATTTCGAATATCGTTCGCGTCGCCGTTTCGATGTCTGGAAAGGCTTGTAAATAATCGTCCATGTAAAATGCTTTTCGATAGCTAGCGCGGCGTCGGGATACTTATCGGCGAACTCCTGTGCGTTTTATTTTTACGTATATCGCGGAGCATGGTGAGGACGAAGCGCCAAAGATGAGCGAGTTCATTCTGAACTCCTTGGGCTCTTCGTTCTCATTTTCCCCATAGGAAGCGCAAACTATCTCTGTCTTCCTCGCGAATTTTCACCTGTAAAAACATTTCCCTAATGTCGGCCACGACCGCTACGCGGCCTTCGCGGAATCGTAGGAGTATACCGAATAACGATTGCAGTAAATCCGGCCCGGGTAATAACGCGTCGTTCAAACTACGACCGGCGGTTCTCGCCGCCGCGTCAAAACCAAACGTATTTTACCCTTCTGGGGTGAACTACGGCGAAGTGTGGTAAATACCATGTTCGAGGTGACGCGGGCGCTTCCGGGCGGGTTCGGCGTATCGTTTTCGAGTAAGTTGGCTATCTGTAATTTGTATTCATTGTAGAATATTTTATTTTTCTTAAATTTCTTTTCTAAATTACATAATCGTTTTTCGGCATATCGTTTGTTGTCGGGCATTATTTCGTTGTCTGTTTTCCATATCAGACCGATTTCGAAACGACCGTCCGGTAGCCTTCGGCTAGTATCGTCCAATACTTTTAACGCCCTTTGCTCTAGATCGTTCGATGGTTTCTTTGCCTCGATTCCTAAACATTCTATGCTAAAGTTCTCCTTGATTAATTTACCTATTTCATCTTCCGCCGACGGTTCGCGCGCGATATAATTGATCACGTGTACCGGGCGGGCGATGCCGTTCTCCCGGCCGTGCAATACCCATCCCAATTTAGTGTACGAAGCGGCCGGTTGATCTCGGTTCTTTTGGACGACTTCGCGTGAAACTATCAAATGCCAATTATCTTGGCCTATCAATATAGTAGGACGTGCCTTTTCGTAAGACAATTCGTCCTCGAGTTCGTGTAAGTGAGTATTGACGCACGGTGTCAAGATCGATCGTTTGCGGAGCCAATTGCAGTTTGTCTATCACTAGCGCGTTCATTGATTCAATATTACGTTCAAACTTTCCCTTAATCTTTACTTTGAGGCGAAACGATTCGTCATAATCTAACCGTTTGCCCCCTACCCCTTCGATTCGCAATGTTTCGTGTTTTCCCGGTGGCGCTATTTTTAACGCGACGTCTCGTTCGATGAGGGTCGTCGTCGAACCCTCGTCGAGGAGCGCATAAGTTTCGAGTCGACCGAGCGGTCCCGATATTTCGACCGGTATTATCTTAAGGAACACTCTTTCTTTTTAGGGTACGTTGATCGACGAGATCTGCCCGTTGGTCTCGTCTGTCGATGCGCGATCTTGATGCAGTAACTTGTGATGCGTCTTTTTACATCCATCTTTACCGCACGGTCGCGCCCGGCATTCTGATCGGTAGTGAGTGTTAGAAAGACATCGGAAACATACGTGCGCTTTCTTCGCGCGTTCCCATCTTTCGTCTATGGGTAACGCTGTGAAAGTTGCACAATCTTTCAAATAATGTTCTTTTCTGCATATTGGACATGATTTTTTACTATTTTTATCGAAGGTTCGCCTTCTTTCGTCGTTGGTTATGATCGCGGTGGTTTCTACGCGGTTCCTATGCCTGTTTTCGTTGTCGTTATCGACATCGCTATCGTGTCGTATTGCGGTCGCATTTGTCGGCCTACGTTTGAATTCGTTTCTTTTTATAAAACGATCTTCTTTTCGCGTTTCACAAGAGTTCATATACCCGCATTGGTCGTTCATTTCCTGTAAGAAACGCGATATCTTTAACATGTCGGGTTCATTTTGGTTACAGTGCGCGTTGAACTCGAACCATTTGTATTTCATGTATAAATTAAGTTTATCCACGATTTTATTTACTAGCTCGGGTGAGTACAAATATTGCGGTTTTTCTAAGGCCTTGATCGAGGCTACACAATTTACTATTTTACTTGCAAAGACGTTCATATTTCGTCCGTCCTCGGCGAGTTTGGGCATCTTTTTAATATTTTCTAGTTCGTTTAATATCAATATTTCCGGCCGACCGAAATACCTTTGTAATGAATCGAGTATATCGTCTGCGCTCGCGCCGGAATACAACAATGACTTTACGTTTTCCCGCGCGTCGCCCTTCAAGGCTTTACGCAGACGTGCCACGTTCTGTGACTCAGTGAAATGACATTGCGTGTCCCTATATACGGTTCTAAACGCGATCCATTCATTTATTTCACCGTAGAAGTTCGGTAATTCATGTAAGTATTTTGGTGGCGCCGGTTTTGATCGCTCTAAGAAACGATAACGCGTCGGTCAATGCCCGAGTTAGATTTTCCGTTTCGCGGCTTGGAGCGCGAACGTGTTCGTTTGTCCGCGTTCCCTTATCCCCCGCAGTTTCGTCGGCGGTCTGAGATTCGAACGTGGTACGAGAGCGGTCCGTCGGTATTTCGACCGTTTCGTGGCACGTATCTAAACATTCTTCGTCGTCATACAGTTGACCTAAAGCGCGGTCTGTTTTCGCGAGTGCTTTCGCGGCGCGTATTTCGCGTAATTCCAATTCTTGCAACCGGCGTGTTGCTTCTAATTGTAACCGTTTATTGTGCGATTTTTTAGAAGTGTCCGCTTTGTTCGACGGATCGTCGTGCGCGCGCGTCGACTGATCGTCGTTTGTGACGTCACGCGGGTGACTCGTTTCGCGGGATGCGCTTTCTGTGCTGCCGCCGTTCGAGTATGTCGCGTCTGTCCCTGCACTCCACGTGTTCGTTTCTGTAGATGTGGTGTTGCCAGGGAATCAGTTTTCGTTCGGGTATCTTCATCGCTATCATCATTGCCGCGTGGTGACGTGCGCGTCTTCCTGACCTGGTAGTTACGCCGTATTGCTCCATTCTTCTTTGACGTGGGAGGATGTTTCCCTATCGGTCCCTAACAATCCTAGGTGAGTACTACCGCGGTGATTCACCCAGGGATGGATCGTGGTGGGAGCGGTGAGGTAGGAACTACTCAGCAGAGGGATGTGCGTGTCACGGGTGCCTACTACCGGTGGGGTACAACCGGCAGCGGTGCGTGCCTACAGTCCGGCCCCGCTACGTGCACACTGACGTAGTCGAGCTTATTCGTGCCCTGAAAGGACTACGGCAGACTCGCTCGTTAGCCTGCACCGCCGTCGATAACAGCGTTGCTCAACTACACAGCCTTTAACACCGCTAGGTGGCTTGCGTGAGCTCGCAGCGCTTCTGCTGCTATGAATCGAGATCTTCGATTTTCGTAGCTCACTCGCCTCGTTTCTTCTTTGCTTCACCTTCTATCTTCTTTTTCCTTCTTCCTTTGTTCGTAGATCCGGCTCGAAGGACCACTGTTGGAGATCGCCTTTTCGTTCAGACCTTCGATAGCAACTCTAAAGGCTATCCAACCGACGATGCACTGGTAGGATGCTACGTCCTCGGAAGACACTCGGCCGTTCTGCCGACTTGAAGGTGAAAAATGAAACACTGTTTTACACTTCTGCTGCCGATCTGGCTTATATGGAGTGAAATGGAGGCGCAGCCACGACTAATGTGATTCTTTTGATGCATTTGAAGCGTGCATGCCATCAGCGCCACTTGGCCGCTCTTAACACCATTTTGCCGCGAGCGCGACGAGCGCGTGGCTAATGCGCAATAGGAAGGGGCGGGGCGGGACGACAGCTTTTAATTAATACAATCTATACATTACAATTATTTCTGACAATTACATTTTATAATTTACTTATGAACTAAGACATTATTTCTGATATTGATAAAAAATAAATGTTGATCGCCGACAATGATGTTAAAGAAATAATTATAATAATAATAAAGTGACTTATGTTCTAATACGGTTCTATTAGTCTGGGTATATTTATTTTTCAATTTCAGCATTTTGGAAAAGTGTTACAATTCATTGTATTTAGGCGAAGGGGTTATCTATGATTACATGTTGTCCAGAAAGGCATGTAATGTACCATGAGTATGTACTCGCAGTGGATTCTACATTAATTTGACTAACGGTCAGAATATGAAACGCGTCACTTGGTGAAATGCAAAATTTACCAGATTCTTATAAAACGTCTTTGGCGAAATACACGCGCTAAATCCCTTTTAAAATTAAACAAGATACCCTTTGGATTTTTAAAATAAAACGATTAATAGCCCGCTGGCATTGGTTGTTTTATTAAGCGAATCTAACCAAAATGGCACATTGGCAATGTTAAAAAATGAGGTCCGCAGTTGACCATTACAAAGCTACTATTGGAGAGTCGACTTTGATCTTAACCGCGAATGTGCTTATCCATTTTGAAAACTATAACAAATATGGTACTAAATTGAGATATGCGCAAAATTTGGATATAAAGAGCCGTTTAAATATAACTCCCGAAATTGTCATCTTGAAAAATGTTCTGAGCATTGTTTAAATAAAAATTTTGATTGAAAAAAAGCTTCATATCCCATTAAAATAATATATCAAAATAAGGAATCAAATTTTATTATCATGATAATAAAAAAATATATAGATTATGTATATAAATATTATAATTATAGTGAAAATATTTTGCTGATAATTAGAAAACTATAACTATTCTACTCATTTATTTCTCATTTATTTTGGAAATATTCGGTGTGGTCCAAGGGAAACATAATTTACTTTAAACATTCAGTTATATCGGATGCTTTTGCATTGATAGTTTAATGATCATAAATTTTCAAGTGTTAACGAATGTATCTCGGAAGCTATTACGCTAACAAACTTCGAATTTGAACTGTGATATTAATTTTTATCCAAAAACTACATATTTATTATATGACCTCTGCACCAACTCAGCGTGCAGAGGTTAAGTCCAGGCGCCTCAAACTGAAATATCGAATAGCATCCGCTATATACATAATAAAATTAATTTTCGTAGAGAATTTCAAATTTGAGTCATCTGAATGCAGGGACACGCTGGCCCGTAGTCGGGGATTGTGCGCGACCGCCGCCACCGACGCAGTGCCGACGTCGGGGAGCGCCGGCTTAACGTGCCGACCGCGGTTGCACAGGGCGAGTGGCTCGGTTCGACTTGAGTTACAAACTCATAGGTCGATTCGCCTGTGGTCAGAGACCAAACTCATCGTTTCAGTGGTTAAGTAAACAGTTCGGATTTAATAACGTATGACTAACTCTACAGCTTTCAACTTTTACCCGATTTCAATATAAAAAACTGATTCGGGTACGAAATAGAATAAATAACAATGTAACAGCAAATAAAAGAAACTTTCATGGTCGTCCACAACGCAATCGCAATAGTTACAGCAATAGGCATTGCGCGTGGAACAGCGAGAGGCGGGGGGCATTATTGGCGAACAATTTTAAGGCTGCCAATTGTGACAGAATAAAGAAGTTCTAAAACTCCGAATTTTTGCGCTTGAAATCTGAATATTTTTGACAGAGTGTTTTTGCTCCGTTTTACAATACAAATTAACTAACTATGTCTAAAAACATTCTTTAACAAACCGATCTTAAACAATTTTTGAAGTGAAAACTTCCATGAGCATCATAGACAATTTCTGGATGGGTAAAATTATGTAAGCTCATATCACCGACATGCACCATACTATCCATCGACTGTAAGTAAAATCTTTCATATGCGTTGGTGATGATAATATGTAGTATATGTATTTTTAGGGTTCCGAGCCAAAATGGCAAAAACGGGAACTTTATAATTTCATCACGTCCGTCGATCCGTCTGTCCGTCCGCCCGTATGTCACAGGCATTTTACTAAAAAACTACAAGATATATATATTGCTAAAATTTGTCTTGTATAAGCCGCTACTTAGTTTAGTAATTAGATAGTAAAATAAATATTTCTAGGGGTGCCTTTACACATGTTATAACAGAAGATAAAAAATTTTTTCAGCAAACATTAACGTGTGATACATATTTCGATACTTGTTTTAAAACACATTAAAGTTTCTAATTCATTTTATTGATTAAGTGAATATTTTCGAAAATCATGTCATGAAAATCAAATTATGCTCTTAGTCGGTATTCTTTAGTCATAGCTTTAAAATAAACCGTGAATATTTCGTGTAAAGTGAATTTGTAACGGTCAATATGGTTTATATGTAATTCCTATAAAAATTAGTTTTCTAAACAAATCACTTTTTACACAAAAATGGAAATGAATTATATAGTACGATAGTCGATAATACAATAACTAGTACTTTAACATAAATATTTAACGTAGATCTTTTATTATACGCCTAAAAAAGTAATTTTAGAAATTATGCATATTCTCTATTATTTCTACATTTACAGAAATAGCCATTGCGAAGTTTGACGGGGTTCATCCAGTGCGGTACGTAAAACGAAGTAAGCTTTTCAGCAGTACTATGATCCACCGATGATAGATACTTTTTACAGTTTTTCGTCGACAAAATTTTTAGTAAAAATAAAGACTAAATGGTAACAAACAATTTTTTGTATGATCATACTTGTATTTATATAAGTTAGCGAGCTATCACCGTGAGCGAGACGCGAGTACATCGTGGTGTGTGTGTGTGTGTGTAGCTAGCTCTCTGCCGCGGCGGCTGTAACGCGATAGCGCAAACAAACGCTCGGACACTGCCTCGCAATGTCAATTAAGCTAATTAAACACACAAACAGCGCAAAACCCTCCCTCCGCCCACTGATGTTCGCCGAGACACAGTGTTGGCGGACTCCGCCGAGCTTTGGACGGCATTCACTATATTGTGAAGAATGGTTATTCAATATACTGGAAATAATTCTTTACAAAGTGTTATCGTTAGGGAGATATTGTTTATTGATAAAAATAATATAATTATGTCCCGCTCGGAGAATATTAATCATTGCTACAATTACGTTTCACACTTGAAACTAGATATTCACACTTGGATTGTTCCTTTTCTATGCGGCTCTTGTTAAACATTTATTAAGATTGTTCGTTGCTAATGCAAAAAAAAATTTGGAATGCGTTAGTCGCGATTTGTCGTTCCTATAAACGATAAAATACGTTGCTTTTTATAAATGGCCCTTTAAAATATCATGAACTCATAAACTGTATTTTCTAATTAGGACGATTATGGCCAAAATAAAGGAGATTATGGATTTCAATTAATAATCTAGTTGCTTGGTACATACATATGTTAATCACAATAACCCTTGAAAAACTTCATTGACTGAACTGAGTTTTCTGTTAGTTACAGGTTTGCGAGGCATAAAAGCTATTGAAAATCATCGATGTAATTTTTTTTGTAATCTATTATAAAATGTATAAATAAGTGAAATACAACACCCGGCATAATAATAATGACAATAGTGACGGTACCACTGAAGTATCTAATAAAAATCGACCAGACAAACCGACAAATATTAAAATTTATTAATAAATCTGAAAAATATTTTTATTATTATTAACTATTTCATTAAACAAAATTATATTGATTTCTTTATGTCCATTCATCCAATTTTTTTTTTGTAATTCCAAGTTCCAAGGAGTGCATTTTGGATTTTCCAAACGTGTCTATATTTTTTGGCCTAACGGTAAACAAGACAATCGATAGGATTAAAAGTCAATGAAATAAATATATACTAAGTAATTAAATGAAGATTCATTTAAATATCTTAAACGTCACATTCAAAACCAATATATCCATCGCCACCATTACTTTTAAATGGTATCTTTGACGAAAGCGAAAGTTAACACGTACTGCACGGTTATTATATCTAAATGATTGAGCAAAATTTCATAGAATGTCAACTCTACTTGTAAGTAATTAAACGCCAATGAAATTACGAAAATGAGCGGTAGCAAAGACAAATAATAAAACGAGTGCTAACTAGAGATAAGACACGCCTTAATTAATAAAGTTGGTGCGCTCGCGTCGAGGCGCGGGCCGGCGGTGGCGGCGGGCGGCAGGGCGCCGGCGCGACTTGCAATCGGATAATCGCATTCTGCTAATTGAGCGTTAGATTGACGGTATCGGCCGGGCGCGGGCGCGCGCCGGCGCCGGCGACGCGCGATCCACCCGTTAATGCGAAAAAATCACAAGCTCGACCTTCAAAGAAAAACTTCACAATCAAAGAACGAGCTTCGGGGTCGGTCGGCCTTTGCGAGAGATAAAAGGATAAATCTGTACGTACGGGGCGAGTGAATCAGCGGCGGAGTGGAAAATAATACGAAGGGTTCTCGGCGTGCGTCATGTTTCGGAAACTTTTAACGATTATAATAATATCGCTGGCGAGGGCGCAGAAGGGCAGGGCGCAGGGAGATTCAGACGAACTTTCGTATTTAATATACGCAATGACGTGCTTGATTTAAGCCATTAAGTGTTAATAAATTCAATCACTTTGTACATTTTGTGTTTATACTTTTAAAAAATATAAATATAATATAAGACATAACCCGAAAACTGAAATGCCAATTCGTAGTAATAAAATGGACAGTCGGAAAGGGACGGAGGGGCGCACATCGGCGCGCTCCGCCGCGGGAGTTCTCGCTTTAGGGATTACGTCTCTTTTCGATTTCGGGTACAACTTTACGTGAACTACGTCGCCCCGAGTGCTGACAGCGCGTCGCCGCCAGAGATGTCACGAGCAGTTCGTCGAGACGAGTGTTAACACTAATTAAACGATAACGGGACCGTCGCTTGCTATTGCGATTTATATCTACAAATGGTATCAAATTGTAACATCGAACTCGTTCAATGTTTTTATAACGCATTTAAATATATAACGCCGGTAAATTTCATTATGTGACGACCTATTGGTTGCGTGTGACGATAAATATTAATTTCGAGTGAACCTGGACAGTATCCTTCGGCTTTTGTGTTGCGTTAATAATTATAATAAATGTGCCGTCGCGGACCCCCGTCGGGAAAGAAGTTTTTGTCTCGATATAAATGATGCAAAATAAGGAATCAATTCAAAGAATTTCACTTAATATTTTAGGAAAAGTATTAATTTATTAAAAATTAGTAGCAAATTAATGATTTATATATAAAATAAAATTAAGTAATAAATTTCAATAGAGATAAAGAGTCGCACGGAGGGGATATAACCGCTTATTCGTTATGTAACTCCTACCGCAGACCGAGTTAAGGAACTTCGTTCCAGTAAAGTATTGATGTAGTACATGTAACAGATTAAATTGAGATTGTAGTTGTCACCATCGTTATGATAATATTCAAAACACTGCGCAGCCGTCGATGTTACGTATGGTAAGTTACGTGATAATTTTACAACAACTACAATTATTGTAATGGCAACAGGATTACAGCGCGCGGTGCGGCCGGCGGCGCGGGCCGGCGCGCGCCGCGATAAGCGCCGCGGGCATCCGGCGTCACTTTTGAAACAGGACACTGGTGCGGGTTTGTATGTGATCATAGGAAATATTTAATACTACCGAATTGTAATTGTTACTGTCGTCGACCTCAATATAGTAAAATGGAAATTTATCTTTAAGTCAGAAATGCAGTAATGGTCCGTATGTACGGAGTGTTTGTTTATGTGCGCGCTCATTTTCCCACTTGTATCTGGGTATGTATCGTCATCATCAATGTCAGTTGCGTGATTAGAAGACGCAAGTAAAATAATTAAAAATTGTATGGAGCTACTAAGGAGGCGATAACAAACGCTCCGCCTCTTCTTGATTAAGGCTTATCAGTCAGTGACATAAGTCTTACAGCTAAATATATGTAATACCAAAACTAATATGATAGATGTTCTCCCCGATGTGAGAAAATGATGTAGCTTTACGTGAACCAAATTGGAGACGTATTAAAAACGATCAATCTTAAACAGCCGAAATCGACGAACGTGGATATAAAAAGAAAATATCTGATGTCGTTAAAGTAAAGGACGCCTATCACCATCGTAACGTGGTCTCTTTTTACCTCTCTGTGAAATGGGCGCAAGCTTGTGTTGTTTATCTCAACTGACACGACCGATAATTGTAGTAATGTCATAGATTTGAGCTGTAATAATGCATTCTCCAATAAAGTGAATATGTACTCCCGCTATCAGTAACAAAGTTGTGTCGTACACTGCATTTATCAACAGATATTGCACACGTATTTTTAAAGCGAACTCGATTACTTTCAACTCTCGAAGTTTTTCAATATATGATCTATAACAATTATCGAACTTTTATGTAGATGTAAGGTGCAGATAGATAGAGTAACCGCTATAGAAAACACAATTTTTTCCAAACTTGTTGACAAGTCAAACCGAGGCCTGCACTGTCCGCGTGCGATAAACTGTGGGTTGGCAAACAAACAACACCGCAATCTGCCAAGAAATTGAACTGATCGACGGCGACGTCGGCGCTCGATCCGCTCGTGGACGATAAGGGGACTTGTTAACAAAACCACGAATAATTTGCATCATGTGGATATTCGGCTCTAAACAAATATGATTTATACCGACCAATAATTATGCATTTGTATACTGTAAATAACTTTTGAACTTAATAGTGGGTGCAAGATTGAGATTTCTGTTTGAAATATAAGCAGTAAGGATCAAAGAGTAATGACATTTGACCATTACATTTTTACCAGTTCAGTTATGTTGAAACCTGTGTTAAGAAGCTTTGATTGAAAAATAGAGTACAAAGCAATTTTACAATTCAATTACATTATAACATTCTTCGTTTAAATACAACCTATATTAATATCGCGATTATTTTTAACTTTGATCATGTCGATGAAGGAAAAATATTTTAGGACATTCAACTTATCCGAGCGGAACCCAGTAGACGATTTTAAAACAACTTGAATTTAAACACGACGCTTTACGTTGCACAGCGGTTGTTTGTATTTTTATATAATTTGAAATAAATATAAACATTGGATTATTATCCACACTTTCGAGATAATAGATACAATAATATGACCACAGCATATTTATCAATTTTCAGTGCTTTATAGTTTAGCGCGTCATATGTTGTGACGCACTTTCTCTGAATCAAAATCTCAACGTGTATAAAAAATTATTTTGCGCTCGGACGACGAACTGCCTAAGTACATTATGAAAAGTGTATTTACACTCGACCTCATGGGGTAAAAGAACTTTCGTTCGGGGCGCTTTATAGCCGGAAAAATTGGGAAAAGTTGGGGCAGAACGGCCGGTGGCGACGCAAAATAAGGGGCTCGCTCCACGTTCGTTTTAATATAATATGCAAATCGGGATGAGGGCTCGCCGCTGCGGCCCCGCGGCCTTCGGCTCACCTCGCTCCGAACGGCACGGAGACGCGCCGAACTCATATCGCGCCGGGCGACGTACACGGGCGCTCGTAAATTAGCGTGGGAAAGGCGCACCCAGAAGTTTTATGGTTAGGAAGCTCCTCCTCGCCGAGGAAGTGCGAGCAAGGGTTATGAGCCTATGAATGCAAACGAGCGGCGGCGCGCGCCGGCCGCGGCCTATCGCGGCGCATTTACATAATGGCGGCCGGCAGACGGGCCGGCGGGACGACGTGACCGCACGCTGCTTATCCTTTGTACCTATTGCACGAATCGAGTCCAATACCTGAAACAAATAAAAACACGCGTTACATATAAATATAACTGATTCGGGTATTAATTTTGCTCAAGTTAACTAAATGATTTGCACAAATTAAAGGGCATGGATATTCATTGTTCACCTGCCGTTATCGAAGTAATATCATCCATGTGTAAAGCGCGACGGGAGTAGTCGAAATCGATTCCGACATCGTCGACCTTCATCCGTGCGCACGGCGCCGCGACAGGAGGGACGGCGGCGCGGCGACGTGACCGCGCTTCCAGGCGAAGGCTCATGCGTGACGACGAATAATTTAGGTACTAGATAGGTAATATTTCCGTTTGCAATGACAGCGTTTTAATTTTTACGTCGGGACGTCCCGAAGTAGGCATTCAAACGAGGCGCCAATACAATGCGAGAGAACATCACAATTACCGAAAACAAAATCTCTATCGCAGTACAGAAAACCGATTGCGCAATGTTTAATCAGTGTATAGGCACGTTGGCGATGCGTGTCGTCGTTCGCAGATGCCGCGTGCTTCACCCGACGACCCATCGGCGTGCGTCTGCGGTCGCGTCGACGTAGGCCACTAATCGCGGCTTCGAATAAACTCGTGTCTCTACTCCGCTATCAGATATTTTTAATGATGATAGCGTGGCGACAACTATTACTTAGTTGATTTAAATTGCTCCACACATGACTCTAACGCAAAATTGTATTTCTTATAGGGGTATAAACCGAACCATTTGAGAATAGGGAATTCTTTCTTTCATCTGAGATTTTACTTGAGTTATTTATTGTTTCAAATACTTGCAAAAATTAGATCTTACGTCCAATTAATCCGAAACGAGGGACATAAGATTTGACTCTGTACATTTGTCACCAGCTCCGCCATATTGAATTTACATACAAGGTACGTCTATCTAAACGAAATGCAATTCACGATATAGCTAAATACTCAGGATATAATTTTCTAGGGCAATGAGCAATAAAAGATTTACCATACAGACGTATAATTTTTCGTTCCGCTCATGTGTAGTTAGCCGAAGGTTTGGGCAAATTCTCGTTTCAATAATGTACAATTAAAAATTGACAGAAGATCACTATGTGTTTAGTTAAACAAAATTGTTAAAGTAAATACATATTTTAATGTCATACCGGTGCGACGTTAAAATATAAATCAGAAAAAAATTGATAAACCTAAAATGATGTAAATGAATTTTGCTAAATCTTACCACTAAGTACTGCAAGTTCAATTAATTATTGCAATTATTGTTTTGTATAAGATTATTGATAGCATGAATGCCTGATTCGGCGAAGGCGCGAACTAACTACGTCGACGTCGGTCCACACGGAGCTTTACGCCGTGGGCTAGAATGAAAACGCTCCTACTCTTCTCTCTAAAAAGTAATTCACTTACAGAAAGCACTAAATTTAGCTACAAGTAATATTCTCTGGAATGGCCGAAATAAAATCTGGTTGTAGTATGGTAGAGCTAGCTAACTTTCCTCGAGTGGATTCGTCATTATTACTAGAATCGGTATTCAAAAAGCACTTTTCTCTGTATCGCTCTCAAATCTGGGGCACAACCCAAAAGTTTCTGACTCGATGTTTACAAGGCTGGCCGACACTTTGAGAACAGTGATACATCAAAAGCGAGTTACAAGTTCACCGTCCTCCGCCTTCTGTACTATCCAGAAAGGATTACATCTCTTGTGCAAGCTAATACGAAGCTATTTTAGCGACGTATTATACTTGTAATGTCTTTGTTCTCTTAGTACATTTTTCTGTGTGTAATAGTCGTGTTATTAAAGGGTCATAAGGGAAGCCGTTTTTTCGTGTTCTATACACATTCTATTATATCGACAATTTATTGCCATTTTGTAACACATTACATTAAAATTACGAAAATCAGTTATGGAAGTGTTCCATAAATATAAGACCTTACGCTACCCTAGCTGGTCGATCATGAGCTATACGCATGCTAGGTATAGTATGTCATTGAAATATCCCATCTCAGCACAAATTCTCAATTTACGCTGAATGACTAAAGACGTGTTTGGTATTACCTTCGTGACATAAACATAGGATGTGTCATGCTACCAGGTAACGCCGGAATCATCAATCATCCGTTCATCAATACAGGTTGTTTTGTCTCAATCGTTTGCTTTAATTTCGACAATTGTTCACTGTAAAGTTTAGAATAAGAGGTTTGCTTTGACGGTAAAAATTCATAATGGTCAACACTTAGCTAATTTCATCATACATAACAACATAATTTGTTTCTCATTAAACCAAGATTTTCCACTGCCTATAGAACTTCGTCCATACTTCGACCGGGATCTTTTTGGTACCTGTCATGGTTGATTTTTTTTTCATTGCCTGCAATCAATCGTTTCAAGGATAATTTGGAGTCGTTTCGGGTTAGCAGAATTCCAAATGGAAAGGCGGTTCATCAGGTTTCTTTCAGGAGGATTATGTAGCATCCCAACACGAGATTTTGTTATACTTAGTCATTTGCAAATGACATAAACACCGTGTGTCATCAATGTCACTTTTTTACAAACTGTATCAGTAGCAGGTCGATAAGAGCGAGTTTCATCTTTCACATTAAAATTTTGTTAGAGTTTGTGTTGCGTTTTCATTTTTTCTTTGTGATAGAACTTCAATGTATCGATTTTTTTTATCACGTTTATTTTATAATACGAAAGACAATTGACGAATGGTGAGTACACATTTTTTTTTCTGAGAAAACGACTCTTTACGGAGGTAAACCCAGTTAGTTACTATCAGTATAACAATAATTTATTTAATAAGTTACACTATTAGTATAACCAAGAGATGTGATTACAACTTGATATGTACAAAATATGTAAATTTTTTTCTCTTGCCTTAGTAGGAATTTATCTAAAGAGCAGCAAATGCAAATAACATAAGTACCTAATGTTAAGAATACAATGTGGAGTGTTTGACAAGACTTCAAACGATAGTTTTACAAATTGTTTTTGATTGAGCCCATTTAATGCAGCATATCTTAAAAATATGCCTAATGCTTTCAATAGCATGTGATTTTTATACTTTTATACAGAGATTCTTAGACTCGTCAAACCCAAAAGGTACTGGGGGGGGTTCGAGGTGCTAAGGCGTTTAATTACGTTCGCTCGTGCACCACCGTCTCGTCCGCGAGCGGGCGGCGCGCAAATCGTTTCGGCCACTATTCACGTGAGCATTCAACAAGTAAGGCCGGAAGATACGGAGGGAGGAGCGACGGCCCGAGGGCGGAGCGCTCTCTGAAAAACCAGTCGCGTGACCTCCACGCGTCGGGACGTAACGGCCGCGCTCCGTAACGCGCGAATACAGGAGTTATTATTATTCGCGCTCCCGCACGGCCCGGCGAGACGTTCCGAAGGAATGGGGGGGCCCGACAAACAAACGAAATTCACGAAAGTTACAAGAAATGGCAAAGTTTTACAGAAGCACCGTTTGCAGCGAATCCGAGACGTTTAAATTTTATACGGCACAGTAGCGAGGGACAGTGGAGGAGAGTAAGCGTTCCCGTTTAAAACTTTGCAGAGCGAAATACTACAGCGCAACGGAACTCGGAGATGAAACTCGACGGCGGCCGCGCGCGCCCCGGCCCGCTGTCAAAGCGAGAAATATTGCCGCCCGGCGACGTAACGACGCGAGCGCCCCGGCAGATAGAGCGCGGCGGCGGCGACGCACCACTAGTGCTACGTAAAAACGTTGTAAAATAAAATATTTGACAGTGCCGAACTTTTCTATGCATCGCTAACGGAGTAAATTATATAGGGATTCCAGTGGATCTACCGTGATCGGGAAAATATGCACATAGTGATGGGTTCGCATAGAGCCCCGTCCCCCGCCCCGGCGCACGGGCCGCCGCCGCGCGTTAATCCCGTTGCCGAGACAAATTAATATGCTCATCGGCAGCCGCGTCACTAGATTACGCCGCGTTCACGGCGCGATTGTATTTTAAGTGTATTATCCAATTTGGTTGACGTTGTGCGTGGTTACTAATCCGCGAGCGCTTTGTACTTACGCGCTTCGTATACCGCTGGGTTGTGTAAACATCAGTTAGATAGCACACTAGCTTGTGCATCGATAATCTCATGCAGACTGTATTTACCGAACTGTAGAGGCATTGTAATATGAAGTATCAATATTGGATGCAGCAAATTTTATTTACGTTATCTATTATTTTATTATTATAAAATAGACAACTCGTCGCATGCACAGAATGCGACGTCCAGTATTACCTAATAAATATACAAATAAAGATGACGTGTACTTTTTGGTAATTTATTCGAGTCATATTTATCGGCAAGTACGAAGGTGTGCTTTACATAATTTTTTCGATTTACGTAGAGCATGAGGTCTACACAAAACAGGCGTTTTTAGCTGACGCTACGTCGTCGGGTTTCATAGTCAAAGCTTACGTAATTTACATAAAATTAGAATAATTTATAGCTATAATAGAAAATATTCAGCCACCTAAATAATAAAAAATTCTGTTTAAAATTTATGAACTTATCCCGAACGGAGGAATAACCAAATAGGAATAGAAGATGTGCCGAGAATTTAATTTCATACGTACTGATCATAATAAAATTATAACCATATTATTTAAATACATAAATAGCTATTTATTACTAAAAGTACTTCTTATAATATATTCAATGCATTTATTCAAAAAATCTGAAAAATTGTAACTTATTAGTCTGCATTTCTACCCACGCAAATAAGCTCTAAATATCCATCTTCGATTTCAACGTCACTATTAAGCCCGATCTTAATCCCAAATTCATCTCTGATTCATATTTTCCTCTCAATCTCATTCTCGATTTTAAATATTTTTTGTATTCAAAAACAGGCTCAGAATTTTAAGTATTACCAATCGTTAAAACTTATAAAGAAACTAAAAATAAATAATGTCCAACGCGTCTCTCTTGAAATCCTAAAGAATTGCATAAAAATGTTACTCTACTTCATTATCAATCAGCGTTTAATAAAATAAGTATAATTGCAATTGAACAGCAAATTTTACTTTATATGCACCACATTTTGACGACCATTTTTATAAAGTTAAGTCGTAAAAGTTTTAATAAAACGACAATGAAATAAAATAAGGTTAGAGTCATGTCAATAGGTCTCAAATGTATAAAAATAATCAGAGGGGTAGGGAGCTTGATCTAAGCGAAATTAAATGTATCCGGTGGACGGTAACGAGGGAAATTGAAAGATTCGCTTTTTCTATTCGTAGCGCTCTAACCGCGAGCTCCGAAAAAGACAAATGATGAAGCGCAGAACGGGGCAGTTCAGATTTTAATGCCGAGATTGCGGGCGCAATCACGGAGTATTCAATCCGCTTGCCTCGCAACGAGCTAGATAATCGGGACGGGGCGGGCCGCGGAAACGAAAACATCGCCGTGATCGTCGAACATGCCTACTGTGGACCTATTAATTTTACATTTTTAAGACAAGCAATTAATAAATGTTTTTTTTTTTTTGAGAAATGTATTCTTTGTCATAATTTGTTTTTTTTTAATTTTGTGTATAATATTACGAATATTTAATTTAAAAAATCAGTTTATTTATTGCAGTTAAACACTACATTTTTATTAATATGAGACAACATAACAAGCTGAATTGCATTTTTCATATGAAAAGGTTTTTAGATCGTAATTCTTTTCTAATAAAAAAAAAATAAAAAAAAAAAGCGATAGTAGTAAAATGTTGTAAGAGCTTTATTAATCGAATTGGCAAACCGAATCCTGTAAGTTTTGATTGGATCTCGTCTTTATTTTAATTGAATTAAATTAACCTCGATTACAGTAAAACAGATCTCGACATGTTTCAAGCCGGAAAGTGGAATTCGGTCCCGGCTAAAGCCGATCGACATAGGCGGATGCAAAGCGCAAGATCGATGACAAATTTCAGCGTAAGCACTGATTGGCTTCATAACAAACTGACGAGCGACAAGAGAAACGGCCGGGCTTAATGATACGATTCAAACGGGCGGCGCCGCGCCGGCACGCCCGTAAGCAGCTTTAGCCCGAGCGGCGGGGCCGGCGGGGACGGCGCGGCCTGGCGCTGGGCCCACTACGATAATGAACAATTTCTCTGCGAAGTTAACAACGTAAACATAATCAAGTATGGATAAGGAATTTTGAGAAGTCATTAGATGAGGTTGTGTTTTTAATTCAATTCTTTTATAATGAACTAGAGAGAGATACTTTCACAACTGTTTCAGACGCTAAAATTGATCAAATTATTTTAAAGGTCATATCCTCTAATATATATTTGAAAGAATGATTTCATATGAGAATAGACGTTGAAATCTATTATATATTTTTTTGTACTTTAGTATTAAAAAAGTTGCATTAAGAAAGTAAGAGCTGACTTTAAGAATTCAATCCGATATTAAGCAATATGATAATTTTTTTTAACTCGTTCATACATGTAACTACAGAGTGAAAGATTGTTTTCTGCTTGGATAGTATTTGTTAAAATTTTGAAGTCTCACTTCCAGTCAACTTTACATTTACAGTAACTCTTAAAAGTATGATCAAAAATTCCTCGTCAACCTCATACAAAAAGTTAGTTTTTTATTCCACTGAATCCTGCTAAAATGTTTTTGCACAAGTATTCTGGTTTATTCTGAGATAAAAAAAATACGCATATAATTTGTGGACTTATGGTCTGGGTAGGAAATATTTAATAACATTCACACAATTTTTAACGTTGCGCTATGAAAATTTAAAATTTCCATAAAATTGGAAAGTTACTGCTTTAACCTCGATTTTCGAAAATCGAGTTTTCACCCGATCTTGACGTTTTAGAGTTCAAGGAATCTGTTTCGACAATTTTCTGTGTGATGTCTCTGTTTGTATGAGTGCGTGCGTGCGTGTGTGTGTATGTGCATGTAAACCTCTCTAACCGAGGTTTACATACGCATACATACACACACAGGTTCCAATGTCGTAAACACTAAAACAGTTTACGACATTCGAAAGGATTCCGCTCAGACTTCCTGAAACTTCGAACTAGTTTCACCCAATAAATTATGAGGAATTTCAAAAATAAAGTTTTCTGATAAATCTCTTTTTAGACAACTCTACCGATCGATACCAAAATCTAATCAGCTCTTTTCCGCCAACACTTGCATTGGTTGCCGCAAAGTGCATAAAAAATCGAGTGATTTATTCGTGAGATATCGGTGGAGAAATTAAAAAAAAAAAGTGTTTTATTACAATGTTTTGTAAATTGCTCTACCGATAGATTACAAAATCTATTCACTTGTACACCTTAAAAAACAACGTCGATAGTTGCTAAGTTCATCAAAGATGGTTTATTTGTTTTAAAGATATTGTTGGGGAAAAATTTTTCTAAAAGGGTTTTTTTTAGTATATATTTTACTACTGTACTAATTAAATTTAAAATCAAACCAGTTGTTTTGTTTAAAAAATAGCGTCGATTGTGTCACATTGTATCAAAATCGGGTGGTTTGTTCGAAAGATACCAATAAACCACCCGATTTTGATACAATGTGCTATACAATCGACGCTATTATATATATAGATTTAATTTTAAGAGTTCAAAATGTAATAAAACCATATTTTTGATGTCAGAGAGTTTGAAAAAGCAATAAAATCGATCTTTTGAGAATGATCAGTTCAATAATGTACTACACCTTAATCTTTAACACTTTAAGCTTGAAAGTAGTAATAAGTTTCAGGGATGGCCCGTAGGGTCAACCGATTCTTTCACTCTTTCACTGTTGCTGCTTTTACAGTCGTAAACGTTGACACTCTTCGCTCAGTCCATGACCAGCCCGCCGATGCGGCCTGCCGCTACAAGCACACTCGGGCCGCCCGCGTGCGCCGCGGCCGGTCACAACCCGCTCTCGTGAACCGGTTAAACTAGTTTTATTTTTGCGTATGTTCTACGAAAAGCGACCATAATATTGCATAAGTGAGAAAACAATCACAGGCGTACATAATTTTATTTTCAATTAAATCTCCCGATGTTCTCAAACAATTTACCTTAATAGATGAACCATCTTGGAACAAAACATGATAATCCAGAAAATAAGCCATCCCAATGCCCTACTTTATTTTTTTGACCGCTCACAAGCGATTATTCTTGAAAAACATTTTTTAAGCAATAAAGGAAATAGGAAGCTAAGAATTCAGAATGATAGCGTGTGCTATGATAGCGTATATTAATAATATAATATTATATATATACGATGGATACACGTGATCGCAAACAATTATTATTTTAAGGATTTCTACATCTTTCCTGATTGTTTAACTCTGTTTAATTTTCTGGGCTAGAGAAGCATTTAACTTTGAATATGAACAATGCGAATTCCTTATACAAACTGTCACTATATTCACCGATTCTCAATGGCTTTTCTTACCTACTGATGAATTTTGGCACCGAACAGTGTTCTAAGTCGATCGACTTTTTATTGATCACGCGAATACTTACTAAAAGCGCTGCCTCTTTGAATGTTGCAAAAACATTAAAGTAAAATCCTAAGAGTGCTACTGAAAGAGGATTAGTATGGTAATAATTATGATCGTACATTTCTTTTACCCACATACAACCGCTGTCCGAATCGAGTTAACGAATTCAGAGAATCAAATGTTGTTCGAAATGAGATGAGTATAAAAAACCCTAGCAGAAACAGACAACCTTTTTACGAGACTTTGTTAAAACTATAGCTGCATATAAAAACATATAAAAAGTATTACTGAAGTACATGCTGCACTTTAGCGGTAAAGTACACTTCGTCTAACTGAAACCAAACTATTAGAGGAACGCAAGTCAACAATATCCTTCCACAGATGCGATTATCGCGAGCGGGCCGCGCCTCGGGCCGCACGCGGTCGCTGCCCTGGCTTTGTGGACTACCGGTTTACATAGAATAATTTAGTATCCCTTGAAATCTCTAAGCGAAAACATATAGGTTTCACGTCACGTCCACGATGAGAATTCTCTTTAATTGGCAAATAATACGTAGGCCAATTAAGGATGCTAAGTCGGGTGGAGGCGTGCGTGACACGACTAGCAAACGGTGCCGGGTTCGCATTCAATTATGCAAACGGAGCGGCGAAAGAACGCCGCAGCCTCCGCGCTCCCCGCCCCGCGCAGCGCCCCCGGCCACGCTGTCGGCGTTACTACTTATCGGACACAGGATTAGACCCGTTTGCTGTTATTATAACTTTTAATATTTTTCATTACATATCTTGTAAGTTATATCTACACTAATATTACAAAAAAAAAGAAAATTAGTTGTTTGTTTATACATATAAACCTTCATTTTTGGACTCATGGAGTCGATTCTAACATATCCATCACTAATAGAAGGTTATACTATCTCTGCATGAAACAGATTATATTTTAATATGTTCTTGTTAATATCTGATAAATGTTACCACAAACTACTCATGAGTTGCAATTTTCAGAACAAATATAGATAGTCACATCCATACTTTCACTTTAATCATAATGTGATATTAGACCATTTCAGGTTTTTAGGGTTACAAAGCCATAGACAGATATACCTGGTTACAGTAATTATTGTACTTATTTAATCAACAATGCGATCAATGACGCGACGTAGGAGAAGAATAATATTTGTGGAGTATTTGTAAACGATGTAATGGACAATAGGAATTGAGAATGGTCCCGGAAGCAAAATAGAGAGCTAGATAAGAGGGATCGAGGGCGAGATCGGGGTGGACAGAGGTGAAGCTGGAACTGAAATCGAAAACAAGAACGGTGTCGTATCGCGATTGAAAAGGAGGTATCTCGACATAAAAGATGAAGGAATTCATTCTCTGTCTACGTGCGATTAGCCGAGTGAAAGCTAGATTTGACGCTGATACAACTTTTAATGAATACCACAGTGTTCGTAGCAGCCGCTCACACGTCTAAGAAAATTTATTAAATAGAAAGTAAGTGATTCTTATTTCTTTATGTTTGAATATTTGTTTCATTCTGTTCATTACTTGCAATAAAATTCAATCTATTCAAAACATAATTGTATTTGTGTCTTATCATTCTTATCAACGTACTGTGTCCACATATCGAATTGCATTGGCATGAAGTTAAAAAGAACTATGTAATACGCTAGTTTAATATATTTAAAATTGATTAATGAACTTTAGGTAGGGGAAGAAAAAATGAATAAGATCAAAAATCGTAAGCGAATGAACAAAGCGGACGCGTCAGACACGTCAGACGGCCCGCCGCGACGGTCTGGAACTCGACTGTCGCTCTAAGAACTCGCCGGCCAGACGAGCGCGCGCGCCCCGGGCTGTAAATGCACTCTCGCGAACTGATCGCCTGTCGATTCGAATTAAACGGAAATACGAGGGTCGAGTCGGTAGGTACCGCGGTAGCTATAAACCCAGATAGGGATCTATCCGCTCGGAGGTTGCGGGCGGGCGGCGATACGATCGCGGTAAAAGTAGCGAGCACCGACGAAAGTGGCGCGCCGATGGCATTGTTTCGTGAGCGCCGCGGCGCACGCGGCCGGCGCGGACGGCGCCCGCTAACGGTGCCCCGCCGGCCCCGTGCACGTTCACATACCATTATGTTATTCGGTTCGCTTGTAACGTTTCGCGGAGCTCGTCGCTGAAGAGGATCTGGGTTACCTATTCGATTTATATTCTCACATCACTAATGAAAATAAATAGACAAGTAGGTAGATACAATTCGACAACAACAAAGTACCTAAGCTGAGAATTGAGTTCGTAATGTCTCAACTGTTTTCAATGTAATTAATGAATAAACTGACTGCATGAACAGGAAATCAAAAGGTTGGAAACAAGCCAGTCTATGAAAATTTTGGCTCTCTAATCATACGTAAAACGAGAATAGGTACTAGTCAGATGGAGGCCATCGCATATGCATACATTTATATTTTTTAGCAATTGCACTCTTTCAAATAGATTTGTTTTAAATTAGAACAAAAGCAATCTATTCGTTTTTATATAGCAAATATTTCAATCTTTAAAGTAGATATTATATAACGATTTTTTAAATAATTATTGTAAACGAAAATATTATGTTGTTGACATATATTCAAAGTATTCAAATATGCATTATTGTTATTATTTTTGGCGCTGAGATTAAAAAAAATCACTTGGGCACTGTGAGCGAAAAACAACAATGCCCATTTTCTTACTGGTTGACTATTTTATTAATAGAAAGGAAAAATGGTTTGGTAAAAAATTACCATGCAATGATATTCTTCAATATAGTAAATTGTATCCTTGGCAATAATAAAAAAATGTTAGCTATACATACTTAATATACAATATTTTTCAATATCCAGACTATATTTAGGTATTCATTTTCTTACACGAACATTTTCGTATTTCTATAAGAAGTTGAGATGTCTCTAGAGAATTCATTCAATGTATTGACGACCTTATGTCAAAAGTCAATTAAACAATTAAAATTGAACTAAACAAAATTAAAAGTTTAGATACCGATAACAGGCTTTACAAGATTGCTGTAATTATTCATGTATAAAAATAGACAGAGCCGACAGATATTATCGTTTGCAATTACATAAGCATTCAAATCACATTACTGTAACGGTCATCCGCAGATAGTGTCGCGCGGGTCGAAACTTTCGCTATCGACGCGCATGTAGCGTACGTTCGTGGAGCGACATCGTGCGGCGCGATAACCCGCACGTCGGATTGGACGAACACGCGCGCAGCGGTAGGTGCCAAGGTCGAGGTTGATACGACACGAATTCAAATGAGGACAGATAACGTGCGTACGGCGCGCTCGGTGACGCGCCCGCGCCGCCGCCCTTTCAGCGCGGACGGGGTGCGTCAAACGGCAAATATTACCAGCTCTAGAAAAGTTGAGGATCACAATTGAACAAAGAATCGCATTGTTCTATTAACACGATCGCATGAACAAAAAACAAATTATGTGTTTGTCTGTATTTTTCATTTATAGGAAGGAAGAGCTTTTCTATGTAGAGAAAAAAAGTACCATCGTCTTTACAGAACAGCGAAATATTCTTGATTAACATCGGTATAATATACACATATTAATTTGTAACATAGTAATGTCTCAACAATGTGTCGTGTGGACGCAATAAAGTTAAATAAGGGATATAACGGACTTTTGTATAACCTAAGACTCACGTCTTATGATAGTACTAAAGTTCGAGAGCATTTAAGACAAAATAACTACATAACACGCAAGATTATGAAATGGCTAGGTTAAGTTATTGAATTGTCCTTAGATTTCCGTGGCTGTGGTCTACACGCTTTAGTTTTTTTTTGATGTTAAATCCTACTTTTATTCTGACTATCTTGTGTATAGCTAATATAATGAGACCACTTATGAGGTAGACCGCTTTTTGTAACAAAAAAAACCTGACAATTCTGATTTTTTATTTTAACGGTTCCGAACACACAATGAAAAAAATCGTAATCCTTATAGGATTATTCTCAAGTTGGTATATCTCTTTACAACCTTCTATTTACTCCGGATTGCGTTCGTTTCAGGCTCTGGACATCCACTGCTGGTCGTCTCGATTGATTTATAGGGCGTACAATGCCAGGCTACCTGTAACCAACGGTAGCCCGCGACCTTGCTCAGGTCATCAGTCGCCCCGATAGGAGACCGTCTTACGCTGCGACGTCCGGTTAGTGATTGCCACTGAGAATCTATCTTTCCAACGATTATGGGCGAAGTGGCTTTTATAATTTACTGATTCTACAAACATTACAGTTGCTCTGATCTGCGGATTTCATAGTTGACGATTTAATATCGCAGACAAACTTCGAGCATAGGTCTTTCTATAGCACATCGAGTAGCTCTGAGCTTTTCTATGAGATGATTAATAAACAAAATTACGTTTGGCATTCATATAGCATCACTGGCAACACGCATTTGTTCAAAGATTTTCCGTCTTTAGGTACTGAGGTATATCGGATTAAGAGATTTCGTTTTACAGAACGTTGCCCGAGATGAATCCTTCGGGAAACCTCTTTAACAAAGTTGGATCGAACTTATAGGGGAGTGCGATATTCAGTAAGAATATAATATTCCTCAACAGTTTCGATTGGCGAATTCTCAATTACACTGAAGTCTGTACTATATGAACATTCGACATAATTTTTGTCTTGGGTATGTTCATCTATTGATCCGCTTCTTGAAAAAATCTCCTGAGTTCTCCGAGTGTGGCGCCTAAGAAATTACGCGATTGCGCAATTATGACTATATATATTCATTAACAAATTGAAGTTGAGTGACATACTCGCTATTAATATTGATGTCGTATCCGATGTAGTCACAATCTCCAAATTTTTTAAACGAAAAAGGTTGCGATTCGGTACACGTACAGAGTTAAGTGACCCAATAATGAATAAAAGGTGTCATTAAACGAACTCTGATTTCAGGCATTAATTTTGGAGAGCCAAATAGAAAATAAAAAATATTTGGTCAAAAGTATCATGTGGCATGAACGGGTTTATAACGTATAATACATTTTATATATGATTTTAAAATAGATAAATTCACCCCGCTTATTATTATTCATTATCTCCAAAACTATAAAATGTCGGGTTGGTAACACAATATTTTGTCATTTTAGAAATAAAAATAGTCATGGATGCAAAATAAATGATGGTTAAAACAAAGGTATTCTTAAACTCGTCAAGAAGTAAAAAAAATAATAGTATTAAAATTAAATAAAAACAGTAAGCGGACACACAAAAATTGGGAATCGCTAAGTTTGTAATGGTCGGACGAAAGCTGGGCAGAGAGCTAGACTATCGGAGAAGTGGAAGAACGACGAGTAACTTTGGAGCTATTTACGTGATTTTCTACGTTGGCATAGGAGAAGCCGCGTCTCTCGGGCCTCACCGTTTAATTAAAGGACGGTAGAGGGGGGGCGACGGGCGGCGGGGCGGTATAATGGCGGCGCAATATCGGATGGAAATGCGCGGCATGTAGGAATGCGCCGCGCCGCCCGCGCCCGCGCCCGACCCCGCGCCGCAGCATTCGGGAGCGATCCGTGGCATTTTTTATTGACGACTCCAGCGCGCTCTCACCGCTGGGGATACTACTGCGGAGTCGTCGGCCATCGGTTATTAAACGACAGCCGAGGGCCAAGCCGTCGCAGCGGCCGCATCGTGAATATTCATTAACTATTACATATTTGACGAATGTTTCCAGACCAATTCGTTTATGGCGTGAGATATGAATATATCATAGAATAATTCGACAATTCCTAATAACAACTTCTGTAATATTACTAACGAAACACTGTCCGTATTTCAATGCAGGGAGGAACATTCTAAAAATATTATTTACCTAATGAACACGGCACGAGTATTTTTCATCCAAGCGGCCGTTCGAGAGATTAAATTTAGATCCGGTCGATTATAGAAGCTCGAATAACAGCGCTTCTGCGTCAGTCGCTGAAAAAAAAACTTAAATATTTCGACCTTTACGCAAAATAAAATATATTTCAACGTACACAAATAATATACAGCACGCTTTAATTTTCATCTATCACATAAGATATTTTCTGCGCCCGCGTCGGCAGGCGACGTCATCGTGAGACGAGGTGCAATTTGAGCCAGCGAATGGCGAAATTCGAGTAGAGAGCGAACCGAACGTGACACCCCACTTATCACTGGGCTGTGTGAAAGTTTGGCGTCTTATTAAACTTGTTATTTATGACTACATATTCTATTCGCAACGCGAAGCCCTTGGTTTTCCTTCTCGAAGATTAGTTGTGAACAGATTCAGTGACGTCTTTTAATTTATGAGTTTTTTTTAATGACAACATTTATCAACTTCTCGTTTTTAACGTATACAATATACTGTAAAATTAAACTCTTATTATTTCTGACGCTTATAGGACGAGTTTTTATAATACATAGTTGTTATATGCAATTTTTATCAGGGCGTTTCTCGGTCCGTCTATCGCAATTCTTTTAGATATGATTCACTCAAAACTGATACCGTTTAATTAACGGTAAATGATTTCATAATAATAGTATGTACAGTAACAGGAAAAAAATATGACGTTACGGTGTAGTCATGAAAACCATAATACCAAATAATGTTACTACGGGTAACCATTAGTTAGAAAACCCAAGTTTTGAATAAAATAAAAACGTTAAATATCTCTTAGTTTTTACCATTTAGATGCTTAATCTCGTGTAAGGTCTATTTTGTAATAAAATGTAGCCGGTTGTTTACAAGCCGGACATTTACACTGCCTCGACTGGTCAACAAATTATGCATATATTAATTACCCGCTATGAAAATTGCATAACTTTCAAAAATTGAAGTTGTTGTTTTCAATTTTATTTTCGAAAATTGAGTTTTCATCAAATCTTGACTTTTAGGGCCTTACGAATCTATTATGACTATTTCCCGAGTGATGTCTGTATGTATGTGCGTGCGATGAGTGAATGAAACGCGGTTTGCGCCATTTAAAAGAAGTCCACTAGTTTAGATTTTCTGAAAGTTTTAACCGACTTTGCTTTGTAGATTTAGAGACATCTTAAAATGAATTTTTCAAAAAAAATATTTTTTTTAAATAACTTTTAGACTACTCTCCTGATTCATATCAAAACCTAATCAGAGCTCTCTCTCCGAAACAGATGGAGGTTGCTGTAATTTGCACAAAAATGGCTGATTTATTCAAGACATATTGGAGAAAAATTTTTCAAAAAGGTTTTCTTCATTTCTCAAACTACTCTACTGATGCATTACAAAATCTCATCAGCGATTCTCTTTAGAAAGCAATGTCTATCTTTCCAAATTGTAACAAAATTAGTTCGTTCAAGAGATGTCGTTAACAAAAAATTCGCAAAAAGGATTTTTTAAAAATAACTTTTAAAATTGTTGTTGCATTGATGTTTGGCATCGATTAACGTTCTTTGCTTAAAAAACTGCGTTGATTGCAGCAAAGCAGTTGAAAGTCAAATAATGAGTTCGATAGATATCGTAGTTTAAAAATTAAAAAAAATATATTTTTTTTAATTTAGTTGCTTGTACTCGACGAAATGAAGATATATTAAGATTATATTTTTCGACTAGAAGAACTCGAAAAAGCATAAAAATCGATTTTTAAGCTTAAACTCAATAATTTACTGTTAGGTACATTTTTGAAGACTGTCAGTTTCAAATAGCAAAACGTTCCAGGAATGGCCTATAAGGTCTGTTGTTTTGTTGATTTTTTGAGCACGAAAAGCTTAAAGAGTAGAGTTTTGAGCTTTGATAACATCTATTTTTTAATACAAGGATTTCGAAACACATCGATTAACATAATAGCGGGAAATTCTGGGGATGGCTTGCAAAGTCAACCGTTTTATAGATTTTTAGTTTTAGTAATTCATGACTGTAAAGATAAAAATGCGGTTCTTGCATATTTATCTTACTAAATTTTAGTGACATGTATAACTGTTCTGTGCATAAAAACTAAAACAATACTTCGGCACAACAGTAACTTGCACTTCGCACTCGGCTGACGTTTTATCTTGACAACTCGGATTCGTAAATCAAGTATGAGCAAGTCAGTTGCATCGCTAGCCGCACCCGCGTGCTGCAACCCTGGTCATCGTCGGGCTGCAGTCGAAGATTAATCTCGATCGGTGACCGGCCGGGGCGCGCGGGCGGGCCGGCGCACGTGTATAAATCACGTGACGGTGGCAGCCGGCGAACCTCCGCGCCGACAGCGCGGTTGTGACGCGATCCCGAAACGGTACATGCGCGAAGACGATTTGAAATGCAGAAAAGGAATCATAAATCACTACCGTGCCGAGTGTTGAAAAAGTTCCATAGAATGTTTACATTAGAGTTTAATATCGTGTGCTGGTAATGTTTCCGTTATTGTTTTGCAGAGCAGTTAAAAATCGATTTGTAAACACGGTACCTTACAAGTCCGAAAATTTATTATAGAACGTCGAGACGTCTCGTTGAGTGAACGTTTCTACTTTCCAATCTGCAAGCTGGTCAGAATATACAACCTTAAGATTTTTGAAACTATTTAGTTTCCGCTACATAAAAATGAATGAGACGTTGTCTACAAAAATAAAAAAAATAATCATAATAACCCATTTAATGTCAATGCAATACAAAAAAGTTATTTTTTCAATGTACACAATCCTAGCTTTTGTGAATTGCTTTATGTAGCACTTTTCAATACCAATAAACAGTAATTTATTTGTCAAATACAAATTTTTATATCCCACTACACCATAATACTTTGTGTAATAAATAGGTGATGTAGGACTGTTTTTTTTTTAATATCATTAGGACATCGGTCGGTAAATTATACATCGATTTTTTAAGCACAATTCCTTAACTAACGTTTTAGTTTACAAAATATTCCAAAATTAACTGAATGCTTCAATCCACGATCGTTGAAAATATAATTTAATGGTTATTCATTCCATACGCAAAAAGAAATTTTTGACTAGAAACAGTTTAAGAAACACTGCTTCGGCTCTCCACATACGTGCAGATGACGCGCTCTGTCGACTTGTATTAGTCTAGACATTAAGCTATAAATACCGCAATCAACGAGTCTTGTATTTAAAAATTGGTTTATATCCGAATACACCGCCATTATATATATTACATATTCTGTCCATATAATGATCTTGTTTAATTATTGATTATTTTGTGGTGAAAATTTATTTATCATTGACTGTTATATGTTCGTTAAATATATATATATATATATATATACATCTACACAAACATATTGTAATTAAATATAAATGAAGTATGATGAAAAAGTTTCTTGAATTTGTGTATAAACTACGAAAAAATTTTTTGCTCGACCCAATAATTTAAAAGAATTAAATTCCTTGGTAGTATCTGGTTATTGTCAACTTACTAAAAAACTATTAATGGTCTCATAATATTTCTTTTTCAAATTAAGGGTCAAGGCCGGATCCAGCTTCTGGATCTAGCCGAGTCCAGTCAGGCTCTAATTAGATTATCATAACAAGACAAATACCCAGTCCAGGGAGGGGAGTCATCATCCCAATCACCCCGTCTGGATCCGCTCCTATTTAGGGTCTTACGCCCGTATTAATAAAGCACGCTTAAGTGTGCGTTCCATCTTGAGAGTGGAAAGAGCAAGAGAGTTATATCGTTTCGCTACAAAAAGTAATATGTGTCTTGTTCCTACGTTACTTTTTAAATGGCGCATGATTTGAGTGATCTTTATTATTACATTATGAGCATTATGAGCTTCGACCCTAGCTCAGTACGCGGTGGTGGCTGGTAGTAACTGTTAAATGGATCGATGCGATGACTACGTCGATAACCGATAGCTTAATGTTTTCTCTCATATAAACATGAGGCAAGCGGTTTCATTCGTCAAAAATGTTTTCTGATTTGAAGACGGCTCTCAAACCTCATTAACTCGTGATCAATGTAAATTTCAAATCTATAATTTGCCTTGCATACGCTGCGTTATAGTAAGTTGTTTTGGAAAATAATGTATATCACGTCGTTCATAGCCGCCTAATCGATAATATATTTTGTAGTTGAACATGTATTGGCGCGCTTTGGGGCAACCGTAACGTAAAACGGTATGACGCTCTCATATGCCGCCATGCCTCTCTGCCACCGGATAAGAATGATGCATCAATCTTATAAACGAAACTCTGTGTTTTCATTCATTTTATTTTAGATTTATTTATCCATTTTTATTAATGATAAATTCCTTTATTTTTACATATGTCGGCAGGTTACATTTACAAATCATACAGTTGTTTTCATTTTGAGTTGCGTATTTCATTGTTACTAGGATGTTATCAGAAGTCCTCTATTTTAACAAGTTTCAACAGCTAACTTCCGACGACGACTCAATCTCGATCCGCCTTGGTATACTTAATAAAAGTGCATTGTAATGCCTACCAATACTTAAGCGAAGCCAGGAAAAGAGCTATCGCTATGGTTTGTCGGTGCGCGACCATAAAGCACCTCACAGCGCTTTTTCTTCCTACTTATACCATAGCCACGTCGAGCGCTCGCGGACGCACTTTGAAGTTGACATATCTTTATTTGTCAAGTGATTTAAACAAAACAAACATTAAATGTTAGCCTAAGCTCATGCTGATACATAATTTTAAGCCGTAACCGAATTAGTTTTGTTATGGCGGAGAGTAGTGTGGACAAATGCACAGACAGATTAACAGACCTTAATACTATGTAAAAGTTTTCGATTCAGACATTTAGAAAAACGTTAATTTGATTGACATTTGAAATTCCAATAACAGAATTTTAATTTGGATATAAACTTTTTTCCTGCATTAATTTACGAAAGGACACAAATAAACTAACATTTTCCTGTTATTCAGAAATAATTATATAACAAAATTGTGAAAACCAAAATTTTAATGTTTTTGTCGATTCAAAGATTGCGACGAACAAAAACAATAAAAGACCGAGATTCAATATAATTTTACTCGTAGTACAAAGAAATTATTTTTTATTGTTTTCCAGAATTTCGTTGGAGGTCAGTGTTTCGAGTTGTCAATACGGTCTCAACGCAGAAATTCATTTAACAAGAATGTTACGGTCGCATCAACGCAGCGACGCGAAACAGCATGTGAAATCCTAATGCCCATTAAGGTCCCATTAAAAAGGAAAGCCGAGAGAGGAATAACCATTAAAAAATACATGTATTTAGACAAAAAGTAGTAGAGTAAGAATGTAGATATGCCATTTTACAACGTGTATATTTGGATAACTATGTTTTAGATAGGGAATGTGTTTAGTTACAATATCACAAGTATTGGACAAAGTCTACTCCATCGTTCCGTAACCGGCCAACAGAGGGCGGTAGGCTGCGGGCACGATTGTCAGAATGGTGTGAGCAGGCGATGATGCACATTATTTTGTAGTTCCGATAATGGCTGTTATCCTGATTCAAGCAAAATTTTTAGCTCTTTAGTACCTTTTAAATGAATGCATAAAACTGGGGATAAAATAAAATGAATGTGGTCGTAAATAGAAATATTGATATAATTCAAAAAATCTAAAATAAAGGCAGTCAATGTCTATTCTCCTTAAATAATGTTAATTACATGTAGTTTACTGAAAAGAAAATCGGGGCTAAAGGGATTATAGTTTTCTGGATAATGAGTTCGCATAATATGAACATACTAACGAAATAAAAAACATTCGATAAAACGGACCATGAGCGGTTGTCGAACGCACAAGCTACGGTCACCGAACGCGCTTTACACGAGAATAGAACAGTGTTGATCCGTCGCAATGGGTATAGTGCGGTAATTATCGAAGAGTTTTCTTTCAGGACTGTATATCGCGGTGTAGAGTAGGATGAAGTGGACAGGCCTATAAAACGAAATTTCATCATACAACTAAATTATAACTTTATTGGTAAAAAGTTAACATAGTGCTACTATATCATGAGGTGACTTCATTAACTATGTATATCAAATATTAGGTAGGGGAAAAAGTTTTTTGGTAGTTTATATACAAATTCAAGATAATTTTTCATCGTGTACATATATACAAGATATCTAACGAATCGATTTGATATATATATATGTAACAATCAAATATAAACAAAATATGATGAAAAATTATCTTGAATTGGTACACAAAATATAAAAACTTTTTTCCTAAACTAATAACTACTTAGCACACAGAATATTTTCAGGATTATACCCATGTTTTTTATATGTACCTCCTACTAATGCGTTCCTATGTAATAATTTACAAGAAATCAGAAACAATATCAAAAACGGGATCGATTTTGGAATCGAGAGCAATAGCGTGACTGGAAAAAAGAGGGACGCAGGATTGGAATAATCATGAACCAATACAAATTAATTGTGAAATCGGAATTTAAATGGAAATAATAACAAGATTACTTGATATAGAAAATAGGAGTTAATATGTCCACGTGTGCGGAACCGCGGACAAAAGCTAGTTCGACATAAATTACATATGTATTATTTAATATGCACATGCTTAATGAGGCAAGATAGATTCTCAAATATAAATAATTGCTATATAGTTCATTAGAAAAAAAAAAACCAAATAAATTGTTGACAGAACAAAATAAAGTTAGTTTGTGTTCGTCTGCAATATTTTATAATATTCAAGTTATATATTTGTATTCATTATAGAATGTATTTCTCATTTGTTTGATTAAATAGGTTTAAAAAAAAAACATTACCTACATAGTGCATTCTACATTTCTAAAAAAATATAGTTTGTAGAACTTGTTATTCAATTGTCAGTGAATTATTTTTATGCAATCATGTTGTTATTTTTTTTTATTTAAGACTTGTTAGTGTCCAACTTAATTATTATTTTTATATTCGTACTCTTACTTAAATAAGTAATGAAATGGTAAATTACACAGTCAGGTCTTATATAAGATACTTCGACTTTACAGTGCCATAGTGCCATAAGAGTAAATAGAGCACATACGACAGTAAGTCCGAGGACGAGGACGTCACCGCAAAGGCACAAACTCTAGACGAGCTGCATCGAGAGAGAAACTTGAACAAACCCACAAAAATGTTAACGCCGCTGGCCTTACGCGTTAAAACTTGACACCACATTTACGTCACCTACGGTATGTTCGTCTTTTAACATCTTTTGCATTGATAGAAGTTGATCAGCCTGAGTGTAGAATGTAAATACTTTGTTATTTGTCAATCCAAATACTTTTAATAGCATAACTTGTACATATTTTTGTGAGTGTAACCCGTACTTCTTAGCATTCTTGATTCCCTACACGATGTTTGGAAGAAAATTTTTTTTAATCAACTATTTTGTCGTCCAAAATCTACTATCTTGCTTTATTTTTCATATCGCCTATCCAATATTATGAGTTGCCAAGACAAATCTAACGATACCTTAATTGTGGAAAGTCCTAATATCCCGTGGATGATACACAGTAATAAACATTATTATTACAAACGATGAAAAATGAAACCTTTCCTTCGTAATTTGATAAAAAATAGGTACTCTTTGGATAGACAGCCTTCGATAATTACGTAAAAATAAACAATAAAAGGCATGAACATAATAAAGTAATTTAAGAATCGAGTGTCACCACGTAAATTAATTGAGGTCATCCAGCCGGAAAGTTTGGAAACTAGCGTTTCATTATTACACCAATACTGATGTGACGGACTACATAATCAGCTTATAACTTCTGACGGAAAATGGATCTTGCATAATGTCGTTAATACTCACCCGAACGGCAGAATCTAGCTGTCGAAGTTTAAATAATTTTGTAAACGGAAAATTCCTAGAATTAAATTTAGCATGGAATGGTAAAAATTCCATGGTAGGGTGCAGTTGTCATTCATTATAGCTCTTTGAAATTCAGTTCATCAGTAACTGCAGAGGTATTTTATAAATAACTAAATAAGTAAGATCTTATTATAGAGATACATTAGCAAATAAACGAGCGATATTGGCGAATTGATTTTAGACAATATTGTACAACAACGCAAGACCACGTACCGTTTTTCGATTACATATTGATTGTTTTAGGGTTCGTAAGTCAGAGTGTAAAATATTGGATATTTATACGATGATACGAGTGTTTTTTTGTTTGTCCATCTGTCAACCAATTTGCTTCGTATCTACTAGATTCACGTCGAAAAGTTGGTAGCTATATATAAGAATTTCGATGAACCAAACATGGACGTATAATGTAAATAAATGGCTTGTGAATATGGAGATCACTTTTGGAGGGCGAATTGGAAAATTATAAAAAAGTTGTGCGAACAGTGTGACTTATAAAATGAAAGGACTGATTGCGAGGGTCCCAAAAACATATTTGTATTTATTTATTATAATATATATTAAAATAAACGGTTTTATTAAAAAAAATGGATGAATATTGTCTATTCCTCCTTTTATCTGCAAACTTAAAGCATTGAAAAAAACAAAAAGCGCAGAAAATAGTTCTTTACTTATGGAAAAGACTGAAAAATATACAATAGGTCTATATTAAAATAACATTGTATATCTCTCAACATTGTACGTGTAAATTTACATTCATTGTTTTAGTTTCTACTAACAAAGTTAGATCAAATTAAAAAAAAAATTGGTAGTTCATATAACGTACGACACGCGAGTTTAACTCGCACTTGTCCGATATTTTTTTTATTGTACATTCTACTGACGCTTCTTCTGCACATTTTATTATTGAATTAAGAATGTATTGTTATACAAAATTTGCCTGTTGGGAAATTTTCAATAATGTGTCTTGTTTAGACATTTAATTAAATCATCTTTATCTAGTGCCATTAATATAGTAATACATAATACAAAAAAGTAAAAGTAAAAAAAATAAAAATGAAAATTTATATAATATCGTAAATTTTTTATCCCATAGAATATTCTATTTCCTCGTTACACTTACGACAGATTAAACGATTTCGACGTTTCAACTGTTTTTTTATTTCTTGAAATGTTCTTATAGCTTAAAACCTCTGCACACTGAAAATATTATTAGTAAAATGGTCGACCTTTATCGGATTTCGGTACAGTGCCTAGTTGATTATATATGATCGGATGGGCATCCATCACGGCCCTCGTGGCGGGCTGACGTGCGCCGCCGTCCGCGCGACCCGCCCACGGCACCCACGCAAACGACGCGGCTCTATCACTTTCACTATTTCATCTAAACATCTCCAGAACATTTTCCATTTCGACACTATACTTCTATAGGTTAATCGAGATAATGTTGGAATTTTCATCGTCGCTTCATAAAGGCAGATGGCGCAATATCTGACCTTTTTTTTTTTTTTTGCAAGACGACAGTTTGATGAATATCGCAAAGATCTTCGGCTCGGCAAGCGCGGTCTTGACGTGGACAGGTTCAAACGCACGATCATGACTGATATATTTTATTGTTTATCGATCGCGTTTCTGACGCTCACTTTCTTTAATCTGGGAACTATATCAGATAAATGTTTCTGAATTAAATAAAAAAATTGACTACATGCACGTCGGGGACAAATAAAGTTACTGCTCTGTAACCGGAGCCAAATTTTGACTATTCACTTTACGACATTGAATCCAGGCTTATTTCAATGATCACAAAATCTATATGCGGTTATGTGATATTTGATATACATATCTGTATGTTTTCTTAAATAGTTCGCTTAGTATATGTTATTAATTTATTTAAAATAATATTTTGAATTATAATTTCTACAAGTTCAAAAAACAATTATGATAGTAGGGGCGACAATAAAAAAAGTTTGTATATAAAGAAAAAAGTTACTCATAAGCTTTTATTCAAATTTCAAAAATATGCCTTGCGTTTGTTTATAAGACACCTACAGGTAGGGTTGCCAGGCGTCAGGCGTCATAGTTAGGCTTTCTGTTTGCGTGTCCGGCCAAATTAAACGGTGTCCGGCTTGTCCAGATTCGCAAACGAGCGAAATGTAAAAACCCGGACAACAATACTGAGAGAAAATCCTCAATCTACATTATTGAGGTGTCCGGCCTTTTTTACCCCAATGTCCGGCCAAACTGGCTGGTCTATCCGGCTATTAGGTTTGGCGACCTGGCAACCCTACCTGCGGGCCTAGCATAACGCCCTACAACAGGTATGGGCAACCTTTGACATGTGGGCTAAACTTTAGTGTGCAAATACATTCTCGGGCCGCGTTAAAAAATAGTACATTTTAAAGTAGTGTTTTAAACTAGTGTTCATAATTTTTAGTGATAGATATCAGACATGAAATTTTTCAAAATGTCTCGCGGGCCGGATCTAATCTTACAGCGGGCCGGTGGTTGCGCACATACGCCCTATAAGAATCTCCCTACAGGATTGTCCCTATCACTCATTACATTAGAGCGACAAGGATAACTCTGTACAGATTTGTCTAGGGCATGCTAGCAAAATATCATCAAAATTGACGGAAAAACGGCAATCTATAAAGTTCGTTCTGATCACTATATGATGAAAGTATAGGAACGCCATTTTTTAATATTTGGTGCGGAATTTGAAGGACGTATAAGAAAATTTAACCAACGAAGTTTTAATAAAATCCTAAAGGAAGAAATGTAAACAAACGCCTTTATTTGTTTGTGAAGCCCTAAAACTCTGAATATTTAAAATATTCTTACTAACGCCTAATGTTTTATTAATAATATTGCCAGTTATCAGCGTGGGGCGTTGTTATTTTAGAATCAAAGTCAACAGAATTTATCCTATACTTTTACAATTGCTATTGCATTAAGGGAAACAGGTGTGAGTTTATATTATTACTACTATTACACTAAAAATGACAAGTTTATTACGAATATAACGCAGTGTATAAAAATATTTTTTATTGCCTTGCAATCGAATAAAAGCGTGTCTTTATTTAGTGTTTTAAAATTATAAAATATACACTTATTACGTTTTATTCTTTCTTTGAGTCGTTATTTGTTTTATTTTCAATTTATTTTTAAAAGTAACGGACAATTATGAGACAGATATACGTCTGTTTACACGTATTCAAAAACGTAGAGCTAGCTTACTATTATTAAAAAGTTCCATTATCCACCTTCAATTTACTCGTCAACGGGAATCGCATGACACTCTCGAGAAGTTTCTATAGAGCTCTATTTCTCGCGTTCAATATACCAAATTAAAGGAATTGCCTTATAGAGTAACTTTTGTCATGCTAAGTCTGCTGATATTTGTCTAATGATTAAAAACTATACGAATACATGAACTAACTTAAACCTCATAGCTTAGCAAGCAATCACGTAAAGTATTCAAGCTTCATCATTAGACTACTACTATGATAAATTGTTATAATAGACAACGATACGAAAACCAATCAAATGAGATCAAACTTGATAACTTTACTAGATAACATAAAATGTTTATATTCTCTATTTTTCGATTTTATCGTTTAACTACCAAAACTCGACGAATCCACAGCTCAGGTGTTACAATTATAATTTTCCGTTAACTCATATCCAACTTTAACATATCAGAATCCATCATTATATCAGCAACTTAATTACGGGGCGGTAGGGAGAATGAGACCACCGGAATCCTCACTCATTGAACGAAACAAAATAGCGGAAGGTGATACTTCACATCTGTATTCTGTGAGAATATAGTATTTCACCGGTTATGTCGGTCCATTTCCGTGCCGTCACCAAGTTGGACACAGTACGGTTCTACCACAATTTTAGCGAGAAAGCAAATAAAAGACTTAAATTAAAGATACTCAATGAACAAACTTTTGATTTATCATCGAGATTTTAAATGCTCCTATGGTACGCACTCAATATTAACTTTATCCTATAATAGACGTATATAAAAGATTGTATATGATGGTGACATAAAGAACATAGCACATTGTAGTATTTTTTAATGTAATCTCCGTAAAAGCGCAAAAACATCCTCAAGTTCGTAAACTATCCTAAAAATACGACTCTATTATTAGCAAGTCGCAATTTAAATAAGAATATAGTAATAAAGATTACATATCCTTCTTTATTAAACGTTTGTAATAACGCCTTTTTTTTTACATATATACGAGATTCACATATTATACAAAATACATTATGGTTGCCGTTAGGTTGCCGGCCACTGGCTAAGAGCCAGTGGCCGGCAACCTAAGGGTAAATTAGAAAAAATGAAATTTTGCCTAGGGCGTCTCATATGTCACCCATAAGGGGGTCTCGCTAAGCCCAGCGAGGTGGACACTTTTTATACTCAGGCGCGCCAGGTATAAAAATTTTACCATTTGTAAAAGTATTTTATAAAGGCTGTCGTTTGAAAATTTCAAAATATATAATTACTATTATTATTCAAAAATAACAATGGCACACGAATATCGCGCTTCAAAGGTCATGGCAGATATTTTTAACATTGATAAAAATTATAGTTTTTCAAAAGTATTTTAATAAATCTGATTTTTACATATGTTATTCATTAAACATTAGGACTCTTTTTTAAGGCACAAATAGATATTAATTTGAAACACGTGCGAAAAAAACGGTCAGGTGGAGAATCCTGTGCACGTGTACCACTTTACGTTTGGTCAATTATTAGATAATAAGTATAATTAAACATTATTCAAAAAAATAAAACAATATTTTATAATAGATACTAATACAAACTTTTCGGCTTATAATAACAATTTTAATGCAACTTCTAAAACTTGATATTAATCGCATACTATAAATGGAAGACATTATGATTAAAAAGATTAGAAAAGACAATCGAGCAAAAGAAACATGCTTGTCCATTTACTTGATATCGATTTTGTTGTTAAAAAAATTACTATTATTCAATCCTATAGTTCCAAAATGTTCTGTATACGCAATATATACAACACATTGTTTTATGATCCAAAAGAATTTAATAATTATAGTTGTTCAATAAACGTTTACTCTAAATTTACTATACGTACATTCTAAAATATTGTTATTAAAATGCTGGATAAACTGTATAATTTGTATTTTTATGAGAAAAAATTGGAATGAGTTAAATTTTAAATATAAATAAGTAGAAACTGGGACGTAAATAGAACCTATTTTATTTCCTGTATCATTTGTATTCATTCATGCAAAGAAGAAAACTTTGTGGCATATATAGAACATATGAACATTTTCATTTCTTATCGCATTTTTATTTCATACTAAACACATGTGTCATTCCATTAAGAAAGTCCTGCAAAGTAGAGTTGGCAAATCGTACAAATCATACGTTTAATGGCCTTTTGGACTACGAAAAAAGTCGTTAAGCCTAAGACTTAAAAAGATTTTTTTGCGACTTTGTAACTTCAAATTCGAGCTTTCATGGTTTGTAACTATCAGTATTAGACGGCTATATAGTTCTCGATTGAAAATCAATACGGTGTCACTACACGTTGCTAGTTTCGTGGTCCTCCCTCCCGTCCCGTGCTGCACGCCATGTAATTCTTCCGTGGACGACTGTAAGATTGCCATTTTAATGGAAAGTTCATTTGCATAATATTCTTTTTTGATAATATTTTTTTGTAACGGAAGTACTTTAACGCCGCTTGTTGGAGGTGTTAGTTAGCAGAAATCATCACGTAAGGAAAAGGCATTATGCCCCTTACATTCGGCTCTCCGCGACTCCCTCTCCCCTTCTCTTTTACAGACACTAGTTAATCAAGCAAGTGCAAAGCAAATATTAATTTTATTTTTCAACATTTTGGTAAAAATATCTATTTATCACGTCACATACATTTGCAGCGAATAATAATGTCATTGACGTAATTTATAGATGATTATTTTTCATTTTTTATTCAATTCTGTAGACGGAGTTTTTAATTTTATATATTTAATCAACTCATTTTGTACGTATAAAAATGACATCTATGATATATTTAAAAAAATACTTCTGCAACTTTACAAGCTTAACAAAATTTTTAATAAAAAAGATGGCGCTGTTTAGCGATTTATGTAGTGTTTTTATATAATTTATAATGACTATTTTATATTTTAATACATATAATCAGTATATTACACTAATATAATATTCTTTTACTTAAAACTGGATATAATTATCCAGTTTTAAGTGAATAAATATTTTTTAAGACTAATTTTAAATTTCTCGTTTCATTGACATACAGTGACATAAATTAACAACTAAAAAGTTGTCAATTTATATCACCGTACCTGTTATTTCATATAACTTATGTAAAGCGAAAGGAACTTCGTTCCAGTCGGGTGTACCACGACATCTCTAGTTTTCTTTCTTAGGTAATAGCACCCATGCTTAAGTTTCTCATGTTAATATTGTGGTAAGTTATGACCATTTTGCTAGTTGAAGGATATTATTGCTTACTTCAGATATATGTATTCTATGCATTTATACGTATATAATAATCGTATCAAATTATTGCAGCTTAAAACATTTTAAAAGGACATCGAAAGAAATAACTAATAAAAGGTAATGTTTGATCACGATATCATTTGGGGATGAACTAAAATAAGAAAATAAAGTCGAACGAAATTAAATACAAACATATTTCACCATTTTCAGTAAAAATCCGTAATGTTATATCCGTAATGAGTATAGGAATAATTGCATCATGTGAAAGTCTGATAATAGTCGGTTTAATAACATGAGACTAATGCTGGAACATATAAAGATAGACAGACAAGTATTTTAAGTCTTAAGTTCCTCGAATATAATCAGGAGTGGCAGAGTGCTTCATGCAAATACAAAAAAGGTCTTCTATTCGTTATAAAAATTAAAAGAATAATAGGATTTCATAGGTAGTTACGAATACTGACTTCTGAATGCTTGTACAAATTCAGTACAATCACGTAGGATGAATGACTGACGAAATAATACTATAGATAATTATTTAGAGATCCAGAATTTTTTAAAATTTTTAAATTTTGTCGATTTAAGTCGGAAATTCAAAAACATTACTATTCATCTTTATCGCCTTAACACTCTATTATGATATACATAGGCAAATAATATAATCGTACTTATATGCACATATCAAAAGTGAAGGTTCAATACGAGGTCAAAACAAAATTTTATTCTCCTTTTAGAGAAAGCGCATGGCACATTTCGAAGGTTGCGCAGACGATAACAACTGTGAGGTAAAGCAAAGTAGTCGATAGGTGAAGTCACAGCTCGTTATGTAACCAGTCGCGTGATGACTGGCGCGATATGACACAACCACCTGTATCTATGAAATTTTATGACGCAAGGAGAACTACCGTCAATATTCAGCATATGTTGATGTACACCTTTATTTTGCCACTAGCTAAGAATAATGCACAAATGCACCATAAATATAGAACCGTAATTGTATACAATATAATATTCATCGAACACGAATGACCAATCCGTTTGCCTAGTGGCACGAGCTCAAGCATTTTGGCGGTGAACGCTTCTCCGTCATGGTCTCACGTTGTCCGCAAACTCTCCTACTGATTCCTTTATTGCCGTTGCAAACCTCCCAATGAAACCAGAAATCACCACCAAGTTGTTTAAATTTAATTACGAAAAAAAAGTAACACATTACTTTTGAATGATTGTAGAAATAAATTTCGGGAAAACGCGAATGTTTAAATGTATATTTATACATTTAAGATGACTTTTCACAGTTTTTTGTCAATTATAACATCAATTCTAAATCAACAATGAAACGGCTACAATATGCAAATCGGAAACTTTACATACAAAAGACACTGGCCTGAAAAAACTTTACCGTCGGAGAAAAGTGAACTTAACGAAGCAAAACACGTAGGTGAGTAAGGTAAGTGAATAAGGCAATAAGCTCGGTTTAATCAACACGACACGCAGCCTAATCAAATATGACCCCCGCGTCATATCGTGTAATTGAAGGCTTAATCACGGGAGATGTTGCGGGTCGGGGCGGAGAGCAGCGCTTGCGCGGGAGGGCTCTATGCGCCAGTCTGTTTGATCAACCTGAGATTAGGCGTGCGCGACGGTGACGATGAAAATGCTCAACGATCGAATCACGAGTGTGACAACAGCGTTGTGATGATCTGATTGGAAGCCGAGCGGCGAAGCCGGAAGAACGACTTTGACATTTACATCTATAATCCTAGTGTAGGTAATAATTACCTATACTTGCATCATTTTAGGAAAATGAAGACGAATCAACATACCGACTATTATATATAGATACGAACAATAAATAAACATGAACTGAAAACGAGTGATGTTTAACATACTAATTTTTTTTAAATTCCTGTTGGTTAATAAAAGTTACATATGTCATAAATTAAATTATTATGCTTTATTTATATCGATCGTCACTTAAAGAAATTCTGCATACTCATATAACGCAGTCACACAAAACATATGTAGATACATGAATAACATTGTAAATTAAAAATTGTATTACAGATTTATTTTCACTAATTATAATATATATTACTTAAAACCTGCATCTTTTACAAATTATAAAATTTGTGTCGCGTATGATTACAAAGAAAACTGCATGATTTATCATCAATCGTAATTATACCAAAGTTTAAGGGCGCCCCGATATTTACCACCGTTTGTTCAGTTTCAATAGCCACCTTTTATAACACACATTAGCGAGGAAAAATAGAAAAATGAAATTTAATTTTATTAATAATACATCCTCAAGAATATTTTATTCTCATTTCATTGGAAAAAATGCAATACCATGTATATGCACGTCATCAGTCAGAGCGAGCGTTTCTTACCTGGTTTATTTTTTACCGATTCTCGGAAATATATTACTTGTATCCCATATGTGATTTTTGTAATGGGTATTCAAAATACGCTCAAGATTTTAACATTATCGAAATTTAATATTGATTAATTAATAAGTGTAATGTGAAAACTAAAATACAAAATCTTTCTATGGATAATTTTGATTATTCCTATAAATTCTTCTTGAGTTAAATAAATTTAACAAGTTCTTTTTAGTCCAAGAGTGCACAATCATCTTTTAATAAGTAGAACCTCTTTTTGTAGTCTTCCTAAAAATACATCCTCCTTTATAAACTGTTTTTAGAGTTTTGGATGCTATTTTAAAATTTACTTTACCTGAAGTTAGTCTGAAGTCTTTCATTTTATTTGTACCCAGGTACTTAGAAACGGTACAAATAAAATGCTGGAAACACATAGACCGTTCTTTTATTCCCCGACGATGCGTTCCACCAGTCAGCGTTCCGTTAACATTATAATGTTTGATAATATGAACAATATGGCGGTTTTTTTTTTTTTCTCCTTATTATATTTCCTTCTAATAAATGTCAGATTTTACTTACATCGATTAGAATAATTTTACTAGTTACACCTACGAATTAGATATTTTTTTATTTTTGTCACTGCACATGGTGTGGACCATGGACGAGGAATCAGTATGCAGCGATGTACCGAAAACGCTGTGACATTGTATTGTTAGCGATGCGCCGCCGACGCGTCGATGCGTGCCGGTGGTGCAAAGAAGCCGCACGTGCGTCTCCGACGCCTTTGTGTATTAACTTGACGCCGCCATTCAAAAGATATTCCTACGGATCACTCTTCAGACTCCACGCTGATCGGAACACCAAATGAAACCGAAACCGACTACGTACGTGGAAAAATATTTTTACACGAAACACGTTTATTAGCTACCTACATACGTGTGCCGAGCAAAACGTCGCGCGCCGGCCGTGGAGTGTTGCCAAGTGTCCGATATGAAAACAAGCAATAATTCTGAGTTATTGTCGCAGAGCGTCGGACAGTAATAAAAATACACGAAGACGGAAGCTGACAGTGTGTTGAAGTTATTCGGTGGAGCCGCACGTCATCACGCCTACGAATGCGGTCTGCAATATTCAAGGAGAGCAATCAACTTCATAACTAAGTGCTTTGGGATTGCTGTAATAATTGTATTCACTGTTTAATTACACATGGTTTTCGTTGCATTTTCTAAGACTCCGTATGGAAAAGACAACTGTTTCGCGGTCACAGACAGCAGAAGGCTTTGTCCAATACCGGTATACATTTTTATTTGACATAAAAAAAAAAGAGGAGCTTCTAAGTTCGTCTGTACGTATTTTTTTGACCGACTCCAAAAAAAGGAGGAGGTTCTGTGCTCGTCTGTATCTTTTTATGTATGTTCAGTGACAACTTCGTCAATTGGGACCGATTATGAATTTTTTTTGAAAGAGTTATACTTTCGAAGAATTTGCGGTCCCATAGTCATCCAGTCAGGATCTCATGATGGAATCCCAGGCAAAACGAGAGATACCCTCGAATATTGAAGGAACGTACAATGTGTCTGAGCTCTTTTTTAGTTATTCAAGTTTTTGCGTTTGATAGAAACGATCATCTCATGCTGCTGAGCTGATGTTGGAAACTACACTCTTTAACGGTTACAATTTAGGGAATAATACGGCGATTTGTCGCCAGAAACCATTCTTTAATGGCTATTAGCAAGACCTAGTGCACATAGAATTAAAATTACTTACTAATCTACCTACATATTTTCATTCATTTATATAATTCCACCGTGACAATCTGAGCAGGAACATGTCGGAACTTTTTTTATCGACGACGGTAGAAATAGGGTGAATTAATTTAATGTGGAAGGGAATTAAAATGTGATCTGCACGAATTGTAGAAGTTTATATATTATAAAAAATAAGAATAACTTACATAATTTGTATGAGCTTAATTTGATAGTTGCATTCCAACCAAGAATTTAAAGATCTTGGAATGATTACTAGTGGTCAATAAATTCCAGATCGGAATACTGGTTTTCCACGTGCTCCGTAAAAAAGCAAAGTAGATGCCTGGCCAATTATATTAATCATGGTTTAATCCACATGCAAAGTGGCTAAATGAATTATAAAGTTATAATTACTCGATAACTGAGAAATGTTTATAAAAAAAAAAATGCTTTCAAAAACTTAATTAAATAATTATTTAAAAAGACTCCAAAAACAATAGATTAATTATTTATAGAGTCGCTTTGAGCTAGAGTAAATATTAATAAAATACGTTAAATATTAAATCAAAAAGATGATCTTCTTTTAAGGAGACACAACAGTGTCAGAATTATCTTTAGTTGGAACCAATTCCAAAACAACTAATTATTTGTTTTTGAAGTCTGTTTAAACAATTATTTAAATAGAGTTTTTTAAGGCGGTTTCCTCATTTTTATGAAACTTATTTCATGATTTAAGTTAATTCATATATTGAAGTGATTTAATATATGTTTTGACAAAACCTGTGTAAATGCGGCAATAGGCACAGATTGGGAATATGTTAATTCCACATTATCTCTACATATTTATATGGCTACTGATCGACATACAAGCATAGAATTTTATAATACAACCGAGATATTGGAGATCTGAAGCCGAAAGCCACGACCCAAAACTCTAAAAATTAAGCCAAGTTCTTAAAACCAAAACGATCTCGCGGTAAGTATTAATAATGAGTGCCTGTTAAGGGCAAGGATCTCTTCGAAAACGAAAAGCACAATAATTAATCTAGGAATCCAAACCCTGGATCGGTCCGACATTGAATTCGAGAGTCTGAGCCTACAAGGTTGTGCCCAGAAATCTTGACGAGTATGCTTTATCTCTTGATCGCGTTGTTCAGCTGCGCATCAAAGGAAAACACGGAACGAATAAAAAAAAGAAGCGCTTTTTACTTCGTCTCGATTTCTTTTGTTTTGTTTTTTTAGAGTGAATAATTTTACTTTACAATTTTATTTTCGTTAATACGTTTTGAATTACGGGTGTGTCTTATTTACGGTGTTGTTAATAAAACTTTAGAAAACAACGAATAACATTTATAGAAATTAGCATTTTTTTAAATTATTGAATAATTATTATGTTCGAGAAAATCAGGGGATGCGTTAAAAGCCTATTAATATTGAGTGTTTAACATCCAGTTTCTTTTAATATAATCGCAGCAAATTATGGCGTTAGTATGGTGTGTGAGTGACTTTACATTATTATTATTTAAACTTACGCCTATTTTCCAGAAGGGTAGGCAGAGACTATAGATTTCCATATGACACGGTCTTTGCATATATGTCTTGCTTCATTGTCATTAATTAATTTTTTTATGCAAGCTCGTCCGCTTCGTGTATTTAAAATTTGACCCTTTTTAAATATGCCACCAATTTAGTCTGCATAAGATTTTCTAGGGCGACCTTTGCCGCTTTTATATTATCAATTTAAGCGATGTAGGTGTAAGGAATAATAAAATTTCTTTGTTGTAGTATATAAACAAAAAAGTGGAGAAGGTAGGATTTTAGTGACATAAAAGTACAATATACAGTGTTTACTTTCTATAAATAAGACTGCAAAGCTAACTACGAACTAAGGATGAACTAAGAAAATCAAATCTTAAATGGTTATTAAATTTTAATAAAATTAGAACGTAATAACATAAGATGCATAGTTAGTTATACTATTAACAATAAAATTTATTTGTTTGTATATAGGCTGTTTGGTTTCTTTTTTTGTTTGTTTTTTTGTTACTCATTCATAACTTTTAAGGTTCAGTGATAACAAACATACGTCTTTACATCCAAACTTTGCAATATTAATGTGACATTACAGATGATTTTATGTTTCAGGGTTACGACGCCATAGACTAATATATACAAACGTATACATATGACCAGATACTTACATAAATACTACAGTAATTACTGTACCTGAGTGATTTAACAAAGCAATCATGAAGACATATTGAAAACATAATATTCCACGAAAGTTAAACCACGGGACTTATAACCGATGCAATGAATGATTTGATTTTAAGCAGGAATTGAAATCGAAAGCGGGCTTAAAAAACGGAATTGAGATCAGGAGTGGTATTGCAATAAAGCGACGAGAAGCGGTACAAGAGCGGGATCGGAATCATGAACGGACGAGAGATTCTTGGATATGAAAAATTACAGAATTTTGGGCCTGAGGCTCAAAACATTAGGCCTAAAGATATAGGTAAGTCAAGTTAAATTTCTATGTGCTCAGGCGTAAGATAAAACTTTCTTAAATCTTCAACCCCAGTCTGATTTTGAAAGGTGACCATCGGAGAAAAATCAGAATTTATGTGATGTTTTCCCAAGAAGCCTCTACCGCAAAATGTTTTTACCTTGATTCCTATAATGTTTAAGCCCAGATCCCACTTTTAGCATTTGTCTGAGCGTTTTGAAAAATTTAGTGACCGATATATGCCAAATAATATAAATTTAAAATCTTTAGCTCCAACCTCGTGTTGGCTTTTGGAGCCAATTGTCGGTCCATGTGGCTGGAGTCGTGGGCGAAAGGTGCTATGATAATAGAACCGGTCAATGAGTTATATAATTAGATTTGAAGTTGTAAAAGTGTAGGTAAACCTTCAATTTCAATTAGCTTTTAGCGGGCGGCACTGCAGCACAGAGCGGCCGGGCCCGCGAGCTGGCAGCTGTACACACAACGGCGAATTGCATTTTATCGTTATCCGCGGCCGACGCGTTATCATGTAACACGGCCACGCTGATAACGGGCGTGCGAGTACATGGCGTATAAAACGCACTCACCATCGGATAGGTGGTATTTAAAACCGACGCGTGGTCGGCAATTGCATCCTCTACCAAATCTGCTAAACCATAAAACTGTTATTACCTTGGACCACAGAATTATTTTTTCCTGATCAAATTATAATAGGTTGACGCCTGTTATAATTTACTTGAAAATTTTTCTAAATAAACTTCGGTGTGAATGCGTATATGTTTGTCTACCTAAGCTGTTATCTAGACACTATTATGAAGCAATAATGTATATATTTGCGTACGAGTCACTAGATGCCTAGACTTATTTTATTATTATATATCACTTCTTAAAATTTCGTGACGTGGAAATTATGTCGAAAATGATTTCTACTTAAATTTTTCTAAAAGTAGAAATCCTAGTTGAGCTACAAAAATACAATAACAAAACATTAAGATGCTTGAATTTTTTTCGTTACGGATATCCATGTCAATTAAGCATCGTTCTGATAAATTATGTCTTTGAGATAGTGAGATTTATGGTGTACAAATGTGTTTTTCTATTTCAACACAAACTATTCAGGATTTAAAGAATATTTCAACTTTCACATTGCTTCAATTTTTCAGGAACGATCACAGTTTTTACAAATCTAATTATTTGTAATTGCAAAACGGTTTTAGATCCATAGAAGATTAAGAATTCGCACATACGCGCCAGCGAGTCATCGTCCTGCTCATTATGTTAGCACGATGCCGCTGCTCGTACAATAGAGCGGGCGGCGGTGACGGCAATCGCGGTGACGTCACGTGAAAGCCAGCCTTGAGATTGAGGTCGGCGACGAAATGTCGCGACGCCAGGGAGGAGGGGGTGGCTCGCCGGCAAACCGGTGCGACCGGAAAATAGCAGCGTTCGCGTCGACTCGAACCGCCTGCGCGTATCCGGCTCGGGTCGGCTTCCACGTGCTGTTCTGCTCGTGTAACAGCATCACGATAAGGGTGTTCTGTTACGTGCTATACACGTAAATGGTGACGCATATCAATTAAAATATATTAATGATAATATGATATTTCAAGAAACATATTCTTTCTTCGAGATCGCTACAAGATTGTTTATCGTTAACTCAGTGTTGAATTGATTTAGGTTGAAGTTATATTTATCTTTGACGTTTGAGATTGCGATAAGACAAATTTCCATATGTTTCATCAAGAATTTTCGAAAAAATCATTTTCGGCAAAATAAGCGACGAAATGCGAGTTGGACCGCGATAAAGGCCTCGTAACGAGCGATAATTTTTTTTTATATAATACGAATATAATGTAGTGGTACAGAACTGTCGGTGCACGAGTTCGACTCGCAATTGGCCGGTTAGCACTATAATTTTTTGTTGTTATAATTTTTACGCAATTACCCAAAAAAAAGGAAGTGTTCTTTTTCAAGGCTTTACATATGTACTACCTTTCGTCTGCGGCTTCTGGAATGAATTCCTAGACTTGGACTTAATTCCTTCATTTTATACATCGACTGATTGCGCCTTCAATGATGATCCTGATCGGTATCACGTGTTCCATTCTGATTTCGATCCTGCTGTCGATGGCAATTTGCCTCATTCTCGATTTGGATCACGGTCAAGTTTTTGATTCTGAACCTAGTCTTAATTTAAGTGGATTACTATTATGGTCCCACTCTTAAATCTAATTTCTGTACTGCATCTCATTGCGACTCCAGTAACGCTATTGTATCGTAGTTTTAGTCCCACAGTCGATTTGGACCTTGGTCCCCGTTCTCGATAATATATTCACAAATACACAATATAAATAAAAATTCCTATTAATTTAATAATACTCTACTTATTATAGCTACTCTTTTGTAAGAATGAAAAATGAGTATATTTACAGATATACGTACAGAATAATGTTTATACATAGTTTTATTTAATTTTTTTCAATGAAATTACTAAATACGTAATGATTTGAAATTGATGTATGGATACTAGTATAGATTAACACAATTTGTAGTGTTTATGAACCGACTGGAATAAAATAAACATTAGATATTCGGGAAGCTTGCCATAATCAGTGAAAATCGCATTCAAAACGGTAGAGCCGTTTCTGAGATTAGCGTGCACAAATTCAAAGCACAAACAAACCGACAAAAATTCTAAAAACAATTTTCTTGGCCTTGGTAATGAGAACAACGTGTACCAATTTTTTTTTTTAAATATTTTATGTACAGGCACGGCTCGTTTACAATTTTATTACATGTGTTAGTTTCGGAATTCGACCATAATTTATAAACACCAGCAACGATTAATACATCTATGGAACTATAGAACTACTTACGTTATCTCGATTAACGCACCCGAAATATTTAAAAAAAGAATGGGGTGGCTATACTATAGGAATAAAAATAAGATACATACTCATATTATTCAAATAACCATTATCTAGAAGTAAATAAGCATATAAAAAAGACTATAATATAAAAAAAACATTCCTTGAGGAAATAAACTGTTTCAAAAATGTAGAACGGGAAGTTCGCTTTTCCTATATATTTCCTATTTATTGTTCACATGCACTAACAATAAAAGCATTTCATTCCCTCAAAACACCCGAGCGAATGATCTATCGATTCGATAGATATTGTTAAACGTAAGTCATATATATTAATACGTAATACAGATCGTCGCTTACGTGTCATTGCTACTACTCGAAAGTTTTTTTAAATATTTGAGCAACTACCCCGGACTTAAAAAACTGCGCGAATACTATAACATAGTCAGTGATTAGAGTTGCATTCGTAGATATTTGCAAGTATTTAATAGCGCAGTTAAGAGAAATACTTGCTGTTCTCAATTAATTTGGCTCGTTCGTGCTGTCAGTAAAAGGTACTACAAAGTTATAAAAAAGGTATTAGAGAGAAACAAAATAATTAGAATGCACGATTATCTATACATGTAAATAATTAAAAAACTAAAATCTTAACTGATAATTTTGTTACATTTAAGGGGCACAAAAATCAATAAAACTTACTAATAAAATAATAGAAAATAGTAAATGAACCAAAGAGTGGGCAAAGAGGTGGCTCTAGCAACCGATTACCGCCGCCTACAAGCCACAACCCGTAGTAAATTGCATGTTTGAACCTTTTTAAAAGAAGAATAATTCTTTAGAGTTGAATATTATACTCCTTCGAAAATAACACTGATGGGAAGCTTGGCATTTTTTAATTTAAAGCTTACGTTTAAAGTAACTATTACGTTAACAGCCCTGAGAACAATACCAATCTTTGGTATGTAGTGTCTGTTTGTTTTGTTCGAAGCATTTTGTGAAATCACGTACTCATATATTTGGAAGTATATTTCCTGGTTTAAAGTTTATAACAATCGTCACTAAGCGTGTGGGACTCACCTTGATGCTGTCGTAGCAAGCGGTCACACGACCGTTCTGCACCTCGACGTTGGCAGGCGGGTGCGCAAATTTGCACTCGGTGTCGACGCGGGAGCACTTGTTGCGCTGGAACTCCCTGCACACTTCCAGTTGCAGCCAGCGAGAGTCCTTGCCGTTGAGCAAGCTGTTCATGTTCACCATTGTGGCCATAGCTGCGGACGTATCCGGGGCCACTAGTCGTGCGCGCGCCTACCACGGGCGACACCGGCGCATAGGCTGCGGCCGGCGACCGCGTGCGACGCTGCGCCGACGCGCATGCAACTCCGCGTCACTGACGGCGCACTGCCGCTGCACGAGCCGAACGCCTCACCCACCACGGCACTAGAGCACTGCACACGTGTCTGCGACGACACCCTACTACGGATTCTAGTGCAGATGTTTAAGTGGCTGATTTTTCGAATATGGAAGCTTCGTTAGGCTAACGATAAAATTACTTATCGAAATATCTTAAATTAAGACACCGACGTTGCAAGCTTATTTTAGGCGGATTTCCAGATTACTATTTAATATTATTATCACACGCGTTCGTCGATGTAGTTTGACGAATCAATTTAGTAGAGGGCGAGGTGCGGTAGGTGTGCGAGCATAGCGGCGACTGCGGCGACAGCGGGCAGCGGTGGCCGGGCGGGGCGCGGAAAAGCGAGTTAGCGGCCGGCGGCACGGACAAGCCGGTGCGGTGAAGGCTCAAGTCTGCGAACAACAAAACACACTGTTACTACTCCGGGAAGGTGGTCCCGGAGCCAAGCGTAAGCGGCTACCGGGTTAGAAGCGGGCCGCAGCCCCGCACGGGCCGAGGTTACGTCACGACCAGGTCTTAGCGGTCGTTACGGTTATTGGTCAGCTGTAGCTTATCACGGCTAAAATGTGCATTAATAATATTAGCGACTGCAGCTCTAACGAGTGTTATACCTTCGCATCACTGGAGCAGATTGTCAATCTTACCTTGCCCACATTATCAACTTATGCCAATTACTAGATCTAAAATAATAAAATATTTTATTAAAATATATAAGCTGCAGTAGCCTCGCATTATTCTAATCATTTAGATCCAAACGATCAGCTATTAATTTACTTTCCAACGATTGTCCGTCAACAGATAAAAACGATAAGCAGCTAGCACATTCGTCAGAAATACAGTCGGGTGTTTTAGAGCAATCGTTTTCAGCGAAAATACGAGTGGGCGTCCGAGACGTGACGGCTCTGTCGGCAGCATGGAGAAAAAACGCGTGAAACCGAATCCTACCATAACATGCTATTTAAAGCATAACCTAGTTGAAAATAGCATCGTGCTCCGAACGCACGTCGCGTTCGGACCGTACATAAATCTTGAAATTTTATTTTCAACACGAATGCAACACCAACGTTTTCATCGCGGCGGGACCGTGTAGATATCGTTAGCGTTTCGAGTAAAAGTATATTCATTTTCTACTTAACATAAATATTATTTTGGTAATTCAAAAAATGCTCAAAATTAAGCTTTACTTATTATTTCGGCTAATATGTATAAATAATAATTACGTGTCATTTATTTACATAATAAATTACACCACAAATTAAAAAAAAACCTACTGTAAGAAAATATATTTCAAAATCTTAAACACCAAAAAAATTAAAAAATGGCGGATTAAATCTCGTCAAGTGCAATGAAACCTCGTCAGTTCAGTATTCACCATCTTTGTTAAAATTTTATGTAGCGGATTTTAATAAGATTTTTATGCTTTTTTCATTTTATCCGCACCTGGATGATATTTCGCATAGTGAATCTCTTCATTCTCAATTAACTCATTCGATACTTCCAAAACCTATTTCTATCATGTACTAAATACGATTAATCGAAAAATATCAAAGCGAAATACTTAATTACATTAAATATTTTTGAAGAGCAAAACTTGAGCTTCAATTAACGATATAAAGTTTTTATTTAGCGACCATGCCGAATGATGATGGTTGACGCCACGTATTGATTGTGTCATTCTCTTACAACCACACGCTCGTGCAGAATGGCTACCGACTGCTTTTTTGTTTATTTAGTGCTTATTATATTAAATGTTGCGTTGAATGTGCGGAAACTTAGACCTGTTTGACCTCCTTATTTTAATATAAATCGTTATAATTTGTTTTATGGTAATGTGTGAGCACAGATAATTTGAATTTGAAATTTTTTATTCTGTTCTGTAGGAGGTTCAATCAGCCAATTTTCTGTTTTAAAAATATTTACAAGCCGTGTAGAGGTATCACGCGCTGTAATTGGCCATCTTACGTAATAATTACTATTCGGATGTTTTTGAAATAATTAACAATTGTTATGAATATTGTATTCATTACCAAATTTCGCCACAAATGTTCAAATTCAATCATTATTAATTGAACACTGTAATTTTTGCTTTAACATTATTGATAAAAAGAAATATTATAACAAATAATAATCCTAGAAAACATCTTACCAAAGTGTGGCTTATTATAACATTTTCATGTTACGCAGTTAGTGTTGACTATGAAATGTAACACTGTTTGCCACGTTAACAAAAACTCTATACAGAAATAATTGGCATCATTTTTGCGGTTGGATAAGAATAATGAAGATGAAGAGAAAGAATACTATGAGGGAATGCAGCCAGAAAACACAAACGCGGAAAAGCCATTTCATGTGCGTATCGAGCCAGAATAATAAGTTCAACACTTTCATACAATCCATTCTGCCTAGTAATAATAAAAAGAAAAACAATTTTCCCAGCAAATATATGATTAAAGATCTATTTTGTATATAGGCGTACCAACTTGAAATGTTTCTTTAGAGTACGACGCGGGTATATGACAAATTCGGTTTAATGGTCTTTAACAGTCCTTTTTCGACACTTAAATGTTTATTATAATATACCTGATTATGATATTTGTGATTGAAATTAAAAAAAAAGAAACCGGATGTATTTGATATCACTTAATTTCTTCTAGTATTTCGTAATACATGGGAAAAATAACCGATATTTAATCATGAGATAAATATTGATTCCGTTCACTGGCCCGAAAAAAAAATTTTCAACAGTAGATAAATTTCAGTATTGCTAATTAGGTAAATTACACGCTTTAAGTAATCGCCGAGCGGCCGAGCCGCCGCGCGCCGTGACCGCCGACTTGCCCGGCGCCGCCCTCGCCCTGCCGGAGCACGGCTGATCGCGCCGCTGTTTTGAACAATGATCACTGACCTTCGACGTTATATTTGCTTCATATTTTAAATGAACAAAGGGTCTATAAGATTAATCGTCCGTTGCGTTATTTATCGTCGGTATGTTACATATTAAACTAACGGAGAGTTGACACGGAAGATACAACATGAATACTAACCAAGAATGCTCTTTTTCCGTGAACGAATAGATACAATGCAGACTGCGCCTGGTGAACTGAATGTCAAAAGGAAAAAAAATTGCGTTAGATCGTGTCGACGTAGAGGTTGTAGGTGCAGTCAGTGATCGCGACGTTTAGATTCAAGTAGTATCACTAGTATAGAAGGGAAATAAACCGTGTATAATGAACTGGGTTGTGATATACACACCTACATTTCATATGTCGTGTTCTCTCCCGTTAGTGATGAATGACTGAGCGCCAAGTACCAATGTAACTCGTGATTTACATTGACGTTGGTGAAACAGCAATATTTCTTTTTTATATGCTTAGAGATGTCGGAATATTCTATATATGTATTATGTTGACTCTATACAGCGTTATTCGTGATGACATATCGTTATTGTGAGATATTATAATTACTTTCTTTATCTCTGAATAGCGAATAGCGACAGTCTCCAAGGATATCACCGAGCGATTTCTCCGGCACCGGGGCGCGGGAGGCGCGGACGCGGCGGCCCGCGCGAGCCGGCGCAGCTCGCGCACCGCGAACACATTCAATAACCCAGTGAAAAGATTACCGAGAGCAATCAGACGGAAGCGAATCTAAATAAGAATCTCGTTGAAGAGGGGCGGTGCGGATCGGGGGGCGGGCGAGGCGAGGGTCGAGGCGCGAGAAACAGTCCGACGGCGCGAGGCGGGCGGCGAACCGTTTTGTCTTATCGACAATTCAGCTGACTACGTAAAACGAAACGAAATTAGGTACAACGTATGCCATTATTCGTTTACTATATGATGTTATGCATTAGGAATTATTTTAGTTGATAAAGTATAGGTAGCTCGCTGCTGGGTCTTGACCGGGATTCGAACCTGGGTCTCCCCTCGTACACGGGGGGTGCTCTGACCATTGAGCTATCAAGACAAACTAATGCAGCGGGCATACCTATAAAACCATAAAATATTTGTGAAAAGTTCATTATTAGATAATAGATAAGCAATGTCACTGAAACTGTCTTTGTTCATCTGTCAGCTTTAGACAAGTCGAACAAAAGTAACTATGAAATGATTACTGGAGTGCGTCTAAATATGGTGTGCGAAAAAGACGTTTGTCGATGGTAGAATATGAAAATCTCTTGTTTCTTAAAATCTGTCAAATAATAGAATGCAAATTGTATCCCTGAAACGCCCATTGTAGAAAAAATAGTAATTTTATTTAAAAGTTATCTACGAGACGACGTGCCTACGTTTAATTTAACTAGATATATCTACTGTTAGATAACGAGTTCAAAAAAGCGGTTAAGGGCGCATCGGATTAGGATAAAGAGAGAACTACAAGTAATCGCATCGCCTACTATTTTTTGTTGAAATATAACACAAATTTATGTGTGGTAACTAAAACAAGAGTTTCACAAAATTAAAAAAATCACAGATGAGAGTTTGAACTCACCTGTTTCGTAAAAATGGGTTACCATAGTAATTATTAGAGCAGTTGAACTTATTAGCATCGGTAAAATTAATAAGCAACCCATTTATTTTATAAGCATTTTCTCTTTACGAATATTTTCAATTTTCCGTAAAATTTAAAAACTTACGAAAAATCCTGAATTTTAAATAAGTTTAGATTTTCTTTTATCCTGTAAGTGCTCTATATTCTGTATTTTTTTTCTCAATAATCTCTGAGATTAAACGAATAATTTAAAAACATATTTTTGAATTCGAATTTAAAATAATAACCAGTGGTAAAATATTATATCATATAAGGGAAATGTTTTGGCCCCCCTATGTAAAGGTACACTATGATACTCTCATCTTACATATGTGTAAATTTATGTTTATTTTATACATTCTACGTAACACGTGAAATAAGTCATTATATAACGAATTTTATTCCTCGGGGAAGGTTGTTTTTCCTTGAGAAGCATTAATGAATATGAAAGTTAAGGGTACCTCTTTCAAATTTAATTATGTATCGTATAATTACAATCAAATAAAAATAAACATTATAAAAAGGGACAACTCGATAAAAGGTAGGGCGCTTTTGTCCATGAATATTTGTTCCATAAATAATTGAAAATTTTATAATACCCTTTGTTATCAAATGATAGTTGTTCAATAATTTTTAATTTATTTTAGAGAAAATTTTACACACTACAGGGACTTTCTTGAACTGTGAACACAGAGCCCCATAAACGAGTTTGTGATTTTATGTAATCAACTGACATATAGATAATAGACATAGTCTACCTTTATTCTAGCACTTCCTGAGTCTATGCCGATCACTATTTTTCGTAGTCATATCCAATTTTTTTGAAATACATTTTCGTTTATAAATTGAGTTGCTAGAGATAAAATTCCAATTTCTTCAAAGTAAGTCCTTTGAAGATACTCGAAACATATACCTAGTTTTGTCGAATGTAAAATCTGGAACCTTGTATCAATCTAATATAACGATATGGCTTATTGTCATTGATTTTATACGTAGAATGAGGTCAGACACGTCAATGTTGTCAGGCGAATTGAAAGTAACCGTTTCGGCTGCCATTTCGATAGATTCGAACAATCACTTCTGACATTTACTGACAAACTACAATGCCGCCGTCAAAGTAATAATAGTCCAGTATCGGCTACTTTTTCGATTTACTTCGTTTAGACTAGATATTTATAGACTGTATATTACCACATAGTATCGTACAATTCATTAGTAACCCGCGACCGACATTGGGCCAGTATTAAGGTCATAAAGTCAAAGCTGCTCAGTCTCAAGTAAAATGATTGTTGGAGGGCAGCAGAAGGGTGACGAAAACTTGTCACAATAACGGTTAAGACACGCAGGTCGTGTTGGGCCATTCGCAAATCGCTGACGACATCACTATACAGATGGTGGTTAGAAAATTATTTTCTTAATAGATTCGATTCCTGTTGCGATACGACACGACACGATTCCTTACACGACACGGTGTGATCGTCAGGCAACATCACTATAGCTAGTAGTTATTTATGTGCTTTATTTGTCGGTTTGGATACTACAAAATATTGTTGCACTTCACTACCTTTTCTTTTCGTTGTCAGTTTAAACTACCTCGAGTTGCACAATGTTTTTAAAACGGTTTTTCGAATGACTTAAGAATTGTTTATTTTCACATTGTGTCGACATAAAAAACGGCGCTACGGTTCGACATCCAGAACGAATTCAAATGAGCTTACATTATCTGCCTCCGCTAGAGGCAACAGGAACATGCCGAGGCGCCGCACTGCGCCGGCGCGGGCGGCGGTCTGGTTCGCAACCTTGAACGGCGACGTCGCGCTCCAGCGGCCGCGGCGCAGACGGCGGCGCGGCCGTGCAAAAACGTCCACCGACACGCTTCAACGGACCACCACTACCGATGCACGTGATCGCCGGCCCGCTGTACCAAACGCGGTATTCTAACGTGGTCGATATACCTACCTACTGGAGAACGTAGAGTCCGTGGGGTTCGTTCTAAGACAATAGGTTCCCCGGTTTTATTATTCGACCATTTTCGGTTCGTTCGTGTAAATGGACGATACAAAAACGATATAATATTTAGAACGTGCAAAAATAGATTTATTGTGTAAACGCATTAAGTCGAGAGTAGGACGGCCGTCACGGAAAATCGTTTCATAAAACCAAGCGCGAGCACCGAGGCGCGAAGTGATGTCACCGTTTATTATTCAGTCCACAGTCAAACATACGTATTGCAAAGGCGATACTTGACTCATAACTTTGAGGAAAAATAGACATATTTAGATCTATTAATGTATATTGCAATCATCTACGGATTATTTTTTGCACAAATTAAGGCAGTCACAATAAAATATATATATATCGCCATGTACGAATCGGACTACGTTGTAAAGGGTTTTTGTTTGTCGCAAAGTGAGAAATAAGCAATAAATAATAACAAGTCATTTAAACATCATTACTGAATGTACCGCGTAATACGACATATAAGTTACTCGTCTTTGCTCGCACGGACGTAGAATGAATTCCTTAATTTTTTCAAGTCTTTCAATTACGACTGCACACCCGGCACTGTTCTTTATTCAAATTCCGTTTTACTGCTTGTTCCGATTCCACTTTCATTTTCAATTCCAATTCCACTTCTGATCTCGATTGCGATCTTGGTCTCTCTTTAGGTTATGCCCCTGATTATTCATTATATTGATTATGCCGCCCGCAATTTCATCTGCGTGGAATAACCATTTTTGGACCGAGTATGAATTGTATTAGAATTATACATTTTATGAGAAGTAAATGAATATTAGGGGCTATTCCATATTGAAACAATGCACGATCAAATTTTAATCAATTCTATTTAACAATCATAGTTAATTATAATTAGCATACTCCGGAAACCGGAGAGTGCATAACTCTCCGGTCCAAAAATGCGCGTGTCTATGGAAAAAAATCAGTGCGATTCATTGCTTCGTTCAAAGAAGAATAAACAAATCAACAAATATGTTTTCGCATTTATAATATTGGTTAGGTAATGATTTTCTTTATTTTTATTAGAAGGTTGCATTAAACAGTATGTAAGCGCATAGTAAGCGCAAAATATGCCGACGCCTATTGTCCACCACTTCACGAATACATAAATTTTTTTATTGATTTTTCTTCCTATAGAGGGGTTAAAATTATCATCAAAAGACAGCCAATTCAACGTTTATTTATTTAATGTTTCCAAAGTGTGAGAACGTGTAAGTCACAGGTCTGGGTAATGACCGACTAGCTGACTGACTTGTAGACCAGAGTGAATCTGGTGTACGTACTTGTGATAAGATAGAGTTTTGACATTTTGTACATATATGGTGCCTCAGATGATGGTTACGAGAAAAATAAAAAAAAAATAGTAAAAATTGAAATTGTATTCTATAAGGAATATAAATAATTTAAAAATCTGCAGCTGAGGCACATCGATTGCTCGTAGAAGCATATAATGAGGCTGTTTTGAGTGAGAAAACATGTCGTGAGTGGTTTCAAAAATTTAAAAACGTTGATTTTGACGTAGAAGACAAAGATCGCAGTGTAAGGCCATAAATTTATGAGGATGCAAAATTGGAAAAATTATTGGAGGAAGATTCGTCTCAAACACAAAAAGAACTTGAATTTACTTTAGAAGTCATTCAGCAAGCAGTCTCGCATCGTTTAAAATCGTTAGGAATTATTCATAAACAAGGTAATTGGGTTCTATACGAATTAAAGCCGAGAGATGTTGAACGCCGATTATGCATGAGTGAAATGCTGCTAACTAGGCACAAAAAAAGTTTTTACATCGTATCGTCATTGGTGATGAAAAGTGGATACATTATGATAATCTAAAAAAAGAAAATCATGGGGACTGACTACCTGGCCACGCGTCAATATGCACAGTAAAACCAAATATTCACGAAAAAAACACATATTGTGTATTTGGTGTGGTGTTTTACGAGTTGCTGAATGCAAGCGAAACAGTCACTGGAACTCTATACCGAACACAGAACACATGAGATTGAGCCGAGCTCTGAAGGAAAACGCCCTTAATACTACTCCAGACACGGCAAAATTATTCTTCTACATGATAATGCTCGTCTGCATGTAACGGTTCCAATCAAAAACTATTAAAATCAAGTCATTAAAAGTTATTAAATTTAAGCTTCGAGAAACCTGCTTTTTATATGTTCCTTTGTGTGCAAAGGACCACATTAAAAACAGGTTTAGGTTCAAAAATAACTGAAACACTTACAGACACTATGCCGAGATATCGCCTGGACGTTACTTACAATGTCTTAATGAACACAGATTTTATTTGTCGTAACTTTGTAAGTTTTACGAATAAACTTGGCAATTTTTTATTAAATGCTATGAAGATTACTGAAAAATCGAAACCTTTTTCAACAATATTTTATATTTTTACAAAATTGCAAACTTCATCGACCAAATTTTAAACTCACGCAAAATTTACCTGTGTGTTTTTGGTGAGTAAAATAATTTACCAATCGTAAGAGTTAAGTGGATGCTATTTGAGTAATAAATTAAATACGTAATAATCAGTTAGTATTTACCAGAATCATGATTTTATATCCAAGGTCTGAAATTGCAAAAAATAAATTGCAAAAGATGCAATAACCTCAATCATCAAGCCATCACTTTTGATCATCATCTACCTATTTAGATAATGTAATGATAATGACCTATCTACTTAAACAAAAACATAAAATCTACTCCGAGACGATTTGAACGAGGCCCAACACGCGTCATCTACTAAAGAAGGTATCTTAATCACCTACTGTTTCCACCATCAGGCTTTCAAGTCTAAAAACCTACTAATTAAGTGTTCATCGATACAGATCTAACAAATGTTAATGTAAAAAATGTGATCCATTACGAAGTATCCTCCATCGGCATCCATTTTAAAAAACAATCAACAACATATTATTGAAACTATAATTAATAACACGTGCCCAAAGTAGAAATGGGTTTCAATAGCTGGAAAAACAACCGTTTAGGTAGTTGAACTACTTAAAAATAAAATAATACGAAATATAATCATTTAACGTCATGCGTAGTCATCGTTGCTAATCAGAATCTATCAAACATACAGGTATCAGAATATTTGAGCTATAAATATCAGATATACAGGGATGCCAACTTATATTTGCAAATCTGGTGGCGTTCCGATCTTGCAAAATGTATTCCAAATGTACTTAATTGTAATACACAGACTGATTTTTTAAATTTGAATAATGTTAGATCCCACATAATAATACGTAATATTCTATTTTAAAAAATACACATACGAAAATGCAAAATCAATGAAGCAAAACCAAGGAAACGTTTAAATATAGTGGGTATGAAATTGATTCTGAACTGATTATTCCCATTCAAATTGAAAGGTTGCTTTTATTGAGAAAGTTTACTACGATCTTTAGATTTTATAAATGCCATAGTCATGTTTTTTGAAATTGGAAAATACACTATTTATTAAAAATATTATTTAAATTAATACATTTGCATGGAAACACAGACTGGCCGCATTTTGTTTTGTATTTTATTGTGTACTTTTGCGTTGTAGTCACTCAATGAAAATATGATGAGCGAACGAAGCCAGCGAACTGTCTATGTGGAAATCTATACCATACAAATAAAAATTGACAAAAGTTAAATATTAGTAGGAGCACATTAATATATTATTAAATTCATTAAACAATTAACAGGAGTAATTGCATAGACTTCGTGGCGAGCGATTGACTATATGGCATTTGATTTAGTTAAAATTTTAAATACAGAACCCAAATTGTTTTTTTTGAAAAATTATAACTTGTTTAAAAGACCTTTCTGATCTCCTCTATCAGTAACGTTTTTTAATCTAAATGCTAAAAATTTGGTCCATGTCTTTTAACATAGTATAGACGCATTTACGCCTCTCTTTTAGGATCATGTAATTTGACTATCAGAAAGCTTATAGTTTCGCCAAGTCCGTCTTTATGTCACAGTTATTTATTCGATTACGAATAAATAACTGTGACATAACTGTGAAATAACTCTCTCGTGTGTTATCGTTGTAGAGATCATTTTAAATAAGTAGTATTTTTGTTTCCAATATATTTTTTAACACTCAAAGCAGTTTCTGAATCTACGTCGAAAAAAGATGTCAGCAGTGTCCTCCGTTTTAGAATTTTACAAGTCTTTTATTTAATATTTTTATATGCAATTTGTGAAGATGCATGTCAGTGGGTCAAAATTATATTGAGTATTGTTTCATGTATATTATAACGAATTATGTAAGTAATATTGTAAAATATAGTTACAATACTTTCCTGCCAGTATCAAGTTAGCAGTTTCATTAACAAAGGGTATTTCTAATATTTCCTCTTGTGGGGACATAGGTAACTGTACGGCGTAAGATAGACTTATTTATGAATCTTGCACTACTCGTAGTCCGATGCGCACTACAAAATAAGTTTTATTTAAACGACAGCGTTTGTTGCTTATTGTAGACACCAATGACGTAGTAACAAATAGTAGTTTTCACAAAAAAAAAACTTGACTTTCCATCGGAAGAGTTTTTATAGTAATGACGCGTAGGCTCGTTTGACATTCATTAGTTACATGCAGAGCGCTTACAATGCCTCCTAGTGCGGGCGGGCGGGCGGTCGGGCGGTCCGGCGCTCCGCGTACGGGACGTGCGCGGCGTACACTCAGCAGCCCCAGGGACGCCGGCGGGCTGGTAATTAGCTCGAGAGGCGAAAAATTCACGACAGCTTTAATTTACGACGCGCAAATTACACAACTCGACCGCTATCGCTGCAGCGCGGCGCTAATGTGCTCCCTTATCGGGGCCCCTGCGCGCTGCACCCCCACACAGTAGGTACGCACATCTAAATGACCGCTCAATTAACATTTGATGTTGTACTATTCAAAGAGCAATTCAAAATTTTGTTCAGTAGCAAATGTTTTAATTCATAACTGACAAGGCGTCATCCTTTACGTTTTTGATACTAACTTTTAAAATCTGCCTATTAATAATTCTATAATTACTTGAAAATGCAACAGCCCTCTTCTAAGCATTCTGAAGCGCGACAACAACTTATCTTCAATACAGGGTAGTTTGGTACTAAAAATAATACATTTGTCAATCATGCCAACTAAATATAAGAAAAATTTGGAATACAAATTAAAATCCGTTAAACGAATTCTAAGCTCACAAAAACATTCTTCACAATCCTATTTAGAGGATTTAAGATAAATAAATAAAAAAACTTGCATAGATGTTCAATATCTGTCGATCCTCTCGAATCAATATGCAGCTCGTTATATAAGGATTCGTAGTGGAAGTACAGATTTGAGAATCAGCGGTGGGTTTGCATGCTGCATGTTAGTGCACGTTGCAAGCAAATGACTTTACAATCATTTTCTGCAAAACGGAATTTAATACACACGTCATGTGGCGCTATCAAAAAACCGACTATAGCTTTTTAGTGCTCTCTCAATCTAATTGATAAATTAAAATGTTTGGTACTTTTATTATTTTAGAGTTATTTAAGACACAGTTACTGCACTCTTTTTAAAATAAGTGAGCAAATATGCAACGAATATTAAGCAACGGTCGACCTCGCAGACTAGCCTCAAAACGTCTTGCGTTGTTTTGAGCAATAATGTTTTCGAATTTCAAAGGTAAGAAAGCATTATTGTTCACATGAGTTCACTGTCAAAATTATTACGTCGGATTGCGCTAAAAAGACAGAAACGCTAATTGATAAATGAACTGCAAAATTTGGCAAATAATTTATAGACAATCGGTTAAATCTTACGATGAACAACAATTATTCGTATCTCGCCGTCAGACGTATTAAGAATAATTGTTATTCATCAAATATTTTGTTAGATATTCTTTGAATGAAGAAACCGATTTGAGCGGGGCTTATGTCATTCGATGCAGTTTTTTGAAGTTAAAAACCGATCTATTAAAAAAATCTAAAATTTATTACAAAAACGTTTTTTTTTTTTCATTTTTGTTCAATATACCGTATCTCGTAAGAAATGCACCTATTTCTATCAACTTTCCATCATTAAACACAGAAAGAAATCCGTGATGTCATAGTTCACTCTAGCCAAAATTTTAGTTTTCATCAAATGACTTTTTGTGGATATTATAACTGAATACAACCTAAGAGATTGGTAAAATTTTCATGGTTAGGTATTTAATTCTATCGATATAGGTAAAACCGCATAGCTTAATATTTATATTACGGTCACAGATATATTTTGATATATTACTATCGTAAAAATTATAATTATAATGCTAAATAATTACATCAACTTCAACTCGTGTAAATAATATAAATAAAATATTTCGACGTCGATTGTTTATACATATTATAATGAGATAAATTCTGCTTCATTGACTGACACTTTATACAAATTTTTTATATGACATACCAGAACTATAATATTTTTGAAAATTCAAGCACTAAGGATATTAAACATGGAGTTAAAGTTTGTAGAAGGCTTCCGATTATTTTTATGATTATTGGGCAAGTAATTAAGACTGAATAATTATAAAATAAAAACATGTTTCAATATTTTTGAATGGAATTCTGTAAATACAATACCTACTATCATATATTTTACTAGATAAGTACATTGTTAAAGGGCCTCGCAAAAGCGAAAATGCTATAATAATAAATACTCTATAAATTATCTTCTGATAGTGTGCAGTGCAATAAATACGCTTAGATACGATTAATATCGAAATATTGAATATCTACCAACTCTTTGTTATATATGATATTGTTTCCTCTAAATTTTCATATATAATTTCAGTAAAGCAGTATACACAAAAATATCTTTTAAAACATTTAATTATGTAGAAAACAAATTTGTTAACGTTTTAATTAACTGTGATAAAGCATTTAGTATATAAATATGTGTAATTATATGATTTATATGATTATTTGAATTTGATATTAATAACAATTTATAAGGTTTACTTCTTCCGAAAGAGACAAATGGTTTGTGAGTTAACTTTAGTAATGCTTTTTCATATATCTAATTTATAGATTATTTCGTATCGTGGTTGCTATTGTTATTAAAATACCATTACGGTGTTACCATTAAAATTTTTCGTATATCTTTTTGGTAAGTTTTATTGCACTCGACGAGAAAAATAAAACAATTAAAACGCAATGGAAGACAAAGGCGCTCTATTTCGATTCAAGGATGTTTCGTGGACTCGACAAAAAGCCTTATCAATGATTAATTTGTTTCCGTAATCGGGTTCGCGTCACCGGCCGCTTAATTTTCACCCAGATAAGATAATTACGTTCGATAGCGAGGGCCTTATCGCCGGAGGACACTCTGTAAGTGCGGACGCGCAAAATTCACTTTGACGTTTTTCAAGTTGGTCAAATCCAAGATTTTGTTGGCAAGTTCAGTCGAAAGGGCGGCGCCGATCGCTACACGCTCCGGCTTTATCGTCATGCAACATTCATCTATCGAACCGGGTAGCTAGGGTATGTCGCCACAAATTAAAACGAACAGCAAGATAGTTGAATTTCTTTCTGTGCGTAGGTACTTAACACCAGTAGCGAGTAGATATATGAACACGATCTAGTACAAAACGGGACAAGTAGTAGGTTTATAATCCAAGTTCATTCATTTTTGTAATCGGGCAAAAAGAATACGTCCGTGTTTTCGTCGATGTAGGTGGACGTGAAGATTTCGAACGACATTATTCATCTTAATAAGGAATTTTGATTTGTACCGTTACTTCAAGTAATAATAGGAATCGAGGCAAGTTCTCAGTGACGGTCTTTGTCCCGCGCAGGTAGCGGCGGGGACAGACTCCAGCGCGCCGGGCCCGGGCGCACACGAACAGGCGACCCCGCGCGACCCACTGCCTGGGCTGTTTTATTGGGCGTCGATGCAAACAGGTGAAAGAAATTTAATGCGAAAGACAATTCACGGTTTTGATTAGGTTACTGTGGCAATTAGTTACTTTTCCATGTTTGATTATTTCATATGAGCGGCGAACGGTGTTAGCCGATTTCCATATTTATATACATAAACAAATTAATATACATTTTACTTGGCGAAGATTCGTGCGTTTAGGGTGGGTCACATCTTTCCGTTTAGGTGTTTTCACATCATATACCGTTTTCTAAATTGTCCCTTTCAGTTATAATATTCATATGATTGTCACACAGTTAAATTTTATAGGATAGTAACTAATTTCGAAAAAAAGGTACATACCTCTAGTCGTGAATCACATCAATTTCTGTCATTAGTGTACGGTGGGTTAGATGGATAATCCTTACAAAAAATCCATATTTACCTATTATTTTCTGCTAGTAATCACTGATTGTTGTAAATTATAATTATGCAAGTAAATGATCAAAATTTATCGTCGCAACACAAACATGTAGGGAGTTATTAAATTTTTTTTTTTGGATCAGCGAATGACATTCTATGTACAAAACTATTTTGAATTATTTGGTAGTCATCGGAATAAACCAATAAGCTAACGGGAAAAGTGTAGCCACTAATGTGAAGCGCTACAGAGTTACGGAACGAGGAAAAGAAGTTTGGAGGAGATTAAGGGAAAGTCGTACTAAAACTAACTTTTACATTATAGCCGATATCGATGAAAGCTTTAGCGTTCGAGATGTGGTGTTCGCGGGGCACGTGCGGATATGCAGGCGCGACATGTGCGGCTGCCGGCGCAGCGCCGGCGCCGGCCACGGGACGGACGCGAAAGCTCTCATAGCGCGAGGACACGGGCCGTGTCGCCGTTTCCACGCTGCAGCCAGAGATCCAATACCACGAGCGCTGGTTTTCTAGACGATCCAGCCGCAGCGTGGAAATTGTCGACATTTCGGAATTCGTCAAAACCGACTCCCGTTCACTGTACTTCGTCGACAATCAAAGCTTGAACACAGATAAACACCAAATCACACATTTTTGCAGATGCACGAGTTCCGAATTCGACAAGCCCGAATCGCGTTCGAATAACGAGCGATACACTTACATGATTAGGGTAAACAAGCCAGGTAGGGAGCGACTCGTCCAAAAAACTTAAAACATTATAAATTGTACGTAAGGGTAAGTTCGCCGGTACGTAGCGTTGTAGAGGTCGCGTTCGCGGCCACGGCGGGGTGGCGCGAGTCGTGATCGAGATACGAATGCGGTGCACGGAGCAGCACGAAACACACAAGCGCAAGCAGAGTCGGCGGGCGACTGGCGGAGTGGAGGGCGCGGCGGCCGGCGGCGGGCCCCGCTGCGCGCGCACCCCGACCCCGCGCTCCCCTGCGGCGCGACACGGCCGGCACGCCCGCCCCCTCGGCCCCCGCCTTATCAAGCCGCGCCGCGCCGCGCCGCCGCCACCGCTTCCTTTCTCTTCATGCAGTTGCCAGCTTTTCGCTACTGCCACACTTCCGCCCGCCTAGCTCGACACAATAAGCCCAGAGCTTTAGACTATCAATGAATTTATAGGATAACTATACTCGAAATCAGCCATGTTCCAGTGCTATATTTTAGGATTTTAATTCTATATAAAAACACAAAACGAATAAAGTCAGAAAAAACTCATTAATTTTAATCTACTTGATAATTACCTACATTATTAGAGTAGGTATCTACTTTCTCGATATCAAAAAAACTATGAATCAATGTGGTTTTCAATATTCAGCAAATGGCATAGAGTTCTGGATTCTGACGAGAGGTTACAAATCTTTAAAGTAGACTAGAGAGGTATTCTTTACGTTCAATGAAATTCGAATATGTGGTCATTTTAAATCATATCTTTTATTTACGGTAAAATGTGGTAAAATTGAAAGATCCAATACAAAAGTACTTACTTAAATCAGATTTCTTAAGAATTATTGAAGATTTTGTTTTTAATCAGAGACACAGCACTTTAGGCCTATAAATAGCTTTTGTGACAACAATCAGTTTCGAATTTACCTGTCAATATTTTAGCATTTTATTAAGACTCCTTTAAGGAAGTGTGGAAAAAGTATGTAAGTTTTCTCTAAAGTGTACTTTTTTAGAATAACTAGGACTTTTATTACTTACATAACTTTTAAACATACTGAACCATATTTATAGTGTAGATTGCGTCTATAATGAATATTGTAAATATCTTTCAAGGATTTCAGCTGACTGAATTGGACATTCGCTCGATTCTGTGAGTCCTATTTTAATATTCGATTTATTGTTATGTGTATATCGAGTACGCAGCATAGGGGGGTGCGCGGCGGGGGAAAGCAATTGGCAACGGCGGTGCGGGCGGTTGCAGACGGTCGAAGCAAGCGCGCACCAAGAGAGCGGCGAAAGTGCGCCGCGAAACGAGTTTGTGCAGAGACCGGCGCGTGACCCGCTCGAGGACACGGCGCCGCCGCGCCGCCGCGCCGCCGCCCGCGCCGCCGGCCGTTCTCCGTGCGCCTGCCTAACTTGCGTATCTAATGTTAGTGCTATAGCGGAGGTTGGTTGTGTGTAAGTTTCGTTTCTTTTTCGTATATAGAGTCAAAACAAAAGAAATATCTTTGGATTATAAATGATATAATTGAATGCATTTTTTTTAAGTTCTTTAGAAGGAGAAATTCTCGGAATAGGAATTGGGCTGTTCCATATTTATCATAGTTTTGGATGTCATATGTACCCAATACACTTTTTCATGACATGTTTAGAGGTATGGTTCTGCGAATGTGAACTCGTCTATTTAGTATGGCGATCACGGCTAACATCGTAATTAAGAGTAACGATGCCATTATATATGTATATACTATGACAGATATAAAGAGCATATGGTCTTTCCGAGGGGCTTATGTTCAGTAGATGACTGCGCGTAACCTAGTATGATCACGAGTTCATTCTTAAAATGCACATCTATCACATACGGCTGATCAAATAATTGTAAAGCTTCTAATGAGAAGTTCTACTTCTATGACTACGCTACTAATAAATTTTTGGTAAAATAAAATCTTTTAATAAAAAAGAGATATTTAAAATACATATAAACGTATATGACCGCTGTTCGTATTTATGTGATTTGTACCGCTTTTTAGCTGTAAAGGGTGAAAAAATAAAAATTGTGTATTTAATTTATGATAAAATAATGTGTTATTGGTTACTTATTTTGTTGAATAAAATAGGACGTAAATTAATACAACGATGACTATATAAAAATTCTATAACAGATTGTTATGTATCAAAGTAAAATGGAAAAGATGTTTTATAATTTAGTAACATGAGGTAATACAGCATTATATATCAAATATTCTTTAGAATGGCTTTTGCTAACGCCGTGCATTGAAATAAAGTAATGATTAAATTTTAATTAATACACAGATACTCGAAGAAAATACATACAAATGCAACGCATACCAATTCTACCGTTTACACAATAGAGGTATGTCGAAAATTAATTAGATACTCTTTATTCAATAATTTGATACTGGCAAGTTATACACCGTTGCAAATACTGGTTCTTTAGAGATAAATTTACATATGGAATATATTGAAATTCAAATATTTTTTCATTAAAATGCTTATTTTTATGACAATCTGGCAAAAATTTGCTTGCAACAATGGAACACAGTCGGTGTGATTTTCACGTTACAAGTTATTACGATTATAAAAAAGGTTTAAGCGCAAATAATGTTTTAAACTTTCGGTGAGTCTGCATGTTCACGAACAACAGTGTTTTTGATTGATTTGTTGAGTTTGTAAGAGGGCAGGACAGCTTTGAAAATGAAGCGAAAATAGTTCGGCCGCCAACCGCAGTCACTCAAAAAAATATTCAAGCAGGTGAAAAACTGATCCGAGAGAACTGAAGAAGTCATACGTAGAGCTTGAGCGAGAACCGGGTATTGGATCAGCAGCGATGCACACCATTATTCACAATCATCTTTATCACCTTAGCACCATGCGATTTTTATTTGTTTCCCAAAATCAAAGAAAAATTGAAAGCTAAGTAGATTTAAGAGCAAGGAAGATGGACTAGCTGCATGTAATTTCGCAATTTGTGAGGAATTTAAAAAGGAATGGTCAGAGATATTTTTCAAGACGTTTAAATGCATGAAAAGGTGTATATATGCTCAAATGAATACTTTGAAAAATAGATATTAGTAATAAATAGCAAATATTATATTTTTTAAGTATCTAGTGTTTGTTTTTAGCATACCCCTCGTAATAATATTTTCTCTCTTTTTAAATGATAAAAGTTGCATAGTTATCATATAAAGCTTTCTTTATTAGAACTGCCTCATATACGAATTTTAAGCAGTTATTTATATTACATTTATTACAATAATTTTTGTAATCAATTTCAATAAGTCCAGAACTACAATTTGTGCAAATTTATGAAGTAAAAGTTAAGAAATAAATTTAGAAAAATATGTATATAAACGAAAAAATACGAATTTTCAGGGTAATTAATTTTTAATGCAAGTATGTATTATATTTGAAATTAAAAGTTCTGCCAAGAATGCACCTATTAAAAAAATATATAGGTCTCCGAACATGTACGGATATTTTTATTTTGTGCATGAGTAATTTACACAGTATTCACAAAACATTTAGAAATCATTATCGCGTTGCTGTGCACCATTCAGAGAGTGCACCGGCTAAGCGAGTGTTGATGGAACATGTGCGCGTAGAGCTGCATGTGATCAAGACGGTAAGTAGTGTGGAGTGCAGCAAAGGAGGGAGTTAACGGTGATGGTATTGTCGCGAGTCATCCCCGCCGGCCGAAAGCGCAACGACACTCAAGAAGCTTCACCTCGAAAGGCTCAAATATAAACATGCATGTGGTTCGTTCATAAAAAAAACTCTTATTTCAATTACCTCCGTTAACTAAGCCAATGCGCGAAACTTCTAAAATGTTCACTTATAAATTTCATTATTCATATTTTAAAGGAAAAAAATATTGTCGAGTGCTGATGATTTTAAAAAGGGAATTACCTGTTTTATTGAAAGTGCTAAAAGGTGTCATGACTGCGAGTTGACATAAATGGTTTGAGTAGCAGCAAACACTATTTTGATTAGCTGCATAATGACCATAGTCCTTGTTTAAATAATCGTCCTCTTTCTGATCACCCTCTCTTTTCAGGTGACTTTCATCCAACTTCATCTCACTTAGAAAGCATGCCAATGTGGACGCTGTAGTTTGCCCACCAGATCAGAGAATAAGATACATAATAATTATTTTTAAAATACTTATTTTTTTTCTATATCATGTCGTATGGATTTTACATAGTCTAGAAAAAATTTTGTGTTTTATATAGCATATAAATAGAAAGTCGCTTGATAAAAAGTTTACCAAAAAAAACTGAAATATATTTTCAAATATTTTTCAGCATGTTGACCATTTTACGCAACAAAGTTCCAGAATCTTCATTGAGCACATAAACGTTATTAAGTTAAAACATTTCGCAGACAGTGAATTGTAATTGTTCTGCTCATAAAAAATGTTTAATAGGTACCTCATATTTCGGTGTTTTAACGCATCAGAGAAAATCAGCTACAAGCTCTAATTACGTAAGGATAGATAGTTCAATAACGCTATTTCAGCAGCGCGCATTTCGTTAGAATAACAGCATCATTTTGAATTTATATTGCGCATTATCTGGGCGGTCGGCGCCGACGGGTGGTTGCTTTCGCCCGCACTTCAGCATCCGCCGGGGCTCGCTGCGCGTTATAAAGCCATAAAGCGCGTTTACCCCGTCACAGCGATTAAACACCTTCGACTGCGCGGCGGCGAAAGCGGCGCACAACAGATCTAATTAGTGGGGCACGGTTTTGAGTGAGTTTTCCCGGGCTTAATGAGTGCCAATGATACGAAGGCGGTAGCCTTTTCGGTCAAGTTGCGCCGCCGGCCGGTCTCTCGGCGCGCTCTTCCGAACATGTACGACCTTCATCTATGTCATCAATTGAGTACGTTTTATAATCGATTCATACTAAGTTAACATGCACGAATAAATTAACGTAATTGTTCACGATACGTAATTTTCACTAAAGTGCATGATATAATTTGATTTGTCGGTTTCGTTTCCTTTTTCAATTTAGTCGTTCTAAAACCACAAATTAATGTCGGTGTTTACGAAATAAAATTTAATAAATATACTAATGCTTAATGATGCTTTCTGAATAAAACGTAATAATACAAATTACAAGTCATATAATTCTCATAACTACTTTTACTTACTACGAATTATGAGACTTTATTCGTTTTTAAGTGGATTGAAAGTAGTCTTAAATTAAAAAGCATTTATTCTGAAACTTTTAACTTTCTGTTTTAATTCTCTTTAACTCAAACTCGTCGAATTGTAATTCTTCAATTGTTATGTCACATTTAAAATATTTTTTTGAATTAATAAAAGGGAAGCCATAGTGAGTCGACTTCTGCGTATCTCGATTTTTGTACCAGATACTACGTTCCAACAGGTAAGATAAAATTTCGATTCATGAAAATGATATGAAATACTTGCCAATGTTTTATAATAAAAGAGGGATGTCGCTGTGATTCTAGACTTCTCTTTTATAAGCATAAAACACTGATTATAAGTAAACAGCATCCTAAAGCGCTCTTCCTAGCTAATGTATTGGCATTATACCAAGAAAGAATTATACCAATTATTGTTTTCATAAAAAAACGAGTGGTGTCGTGGGACACCAGGTAGGAACAAGTTCCTTCGGCTAATAGAATCGACACAATTTGCAAAAAAAAATCGTGCTCAATTTTATGTAGGTTTTCTTGATTTTTCTTTTAAATTTTGCTGATTAGTTTTTATTTAAGTACAGGAAAGTATTTAGGAAATTCAGTATTTTAGGAAATAAAATAAATTACGTAAAATAAAAAAAAATCGTAATTCAAATTATCAACTAAAATAACAAAATATGTCTTTATTTTTGTTTGACAACACAAAATTACATAGAAATAGAATAATTTCCCACTATTATCACTGTCAATTGCATTCAAGTCACTTGTTCGTTCACTTGCCATTGTTACTATATTTATTATTGTTTTGACGATTTGAAATTATATGAAAAAATTTGGTTGCCTGTAAAGTCGGTATACGGGCGAAAGTTTTACGTGACAACGACTTTGAATGGTAAAATCATTTTAATGTGAATATTCATTCGTATAGTAGGAAGAAGGATGAAATAATAGTAACAATTTAAAACATTTATTTATACAAAGAATTATATTTAAAACATTAATTTATACAAAGAATCTCGCACTGAATTTCATATTAACAAAATTTTATTTTACCTTTACACATACATACGTATTTATATACAAATATACATACAATAACTTGCAATACATTTGCAAGCTATGCACTAATTCTCTAGTGCTGCGCGCGCGGCAGACCGATCATAGTTGAGTGGGAGAGAGACGCAAGGCATTCGGCGGGCCTCTCTCTCGTTCGGTGACTCATCGTTACGTTACCGAGCGTTACATTTTTCATAAGTGACTCCCAGCCGCAACCTAATTTAAGACGTTGTCACGTCAATAAACGTGACTACTCACGAGTAAAATGTATCTATAATGTGAATATTAGCCACGTGCTTGTCCATGAATTCATGAGTGTATACTATGCATTGGCGGGGTGGAGTGGTAATAGAGAGAGAAGGGATGAGAATGAAAGAAAGAGGAGAAGAGGTATATATACTACTCGCTTGTGTATACGACTGTCGCGCCTGCGCACGTCGCATTTAACGGTTTTATTCCACGGACTTTTCTTACGGATTTACTATCACATTTTTTCAGTTCGGTCGCGCAGCAAAATCCCTATCTCCTCCAAGCCCGCCGTAAGGAACTTCGTTCCAAAAGGTATTTTTCATTTAAGAATTTTGCGAAAACATAATATTTGTTTGCCTTTTTCTCGACTCATCTGTCGGGTTAAGCCCATTATATTTTTGCACATATATTTAATTAATAATAAATATATATCATCTAAGAATATATATTATTCACCCTGAATTTCCAAAGGCTTCTTCATATTATTAAATGTTTATGCATCGAGTACATTCATTTTGTTCTTTCGTATTGTTAAAAGTTTCGTATGGTGTTACGACGAGTGCATATAATAGTCGAATATGACTTAGTTTTTAATTGGTATAACCTTTGATAGTACAAATATGGTAAATACAATATTCAACAAATATAAATACAATACAAGTATAAACACAATATTATACAAATATGGTAAACACAATTTCTAACAACAATGGTAAAGGGGTCGTTGAATGCGTCGACGTTAGCATACTTCTGAGTAGGCGAGACGCGTAGGCAACTAAAAAGCAAAGAAATGAGCCTCCGAATCCGAGAGCGCGAGTTCGATGACCCCGCGATCATCTTGCGGTCGCAAAAAATGCATTGCATCGTCTCGCGGTGAACGCATCCCCACGAGCGGCGCGCACACAGGCGCACGCGGGCGGCGCGGCGCGGGCGCGGGCGGCGCGGCCGCCATCCGGACACGACGCGGTGAAGGTACGAAACGTGTAAGTGACTCGATACTACATCAATTTTAATCCTTGGAACAAACAACGAATTAAATACTGTGTGAGGTATAGAGATACTTTACTTCTTTTTATAATTAATAATAATAAAACAATTATGAGTCATTTGCAATCGAATTCAAGAAGTATTTCAATTTAGTACTTCATTGAGCTGTATTTAAGCTTGAATCTCTAGGACCTCTTATCAAATTTATTACGGATTCTTAATTTATTTAAGCAAATTGTTTAGTTGCCAGGGATTGTTTTCGTTTTAACTATTCAATGAAAAAGGAAACAAAAACAATCCATTGTTGTTATAACGTCCTCATTACGATCATTTTCCATTGAAGGTTGTATGTAGAAGTATGATACAATGGATTATGTGCGATAGTAATATAAGAGACAGCGAAGATTAGCCTATTAGAACCATATCACATTAAATTTGATGAGTTGAATTAAATATAACACGAGTTGTTACTTCCCAGCACTCTATTAAATCGTCGAAAATGATTTCCCTTCTAGCTTTCACTATTTTTTAACTTCCGACGCAAACAGAAGGGTATTACAAGTTCAAAGTGTGCGTCTGTATACTTGTGTACATGTCCGTGGCACTGTAGCTTCCAAACGGTTGAACCGAGTTTCATTTAGTTTCTCCATTTGTTTGAAAGGTGATTTGATCGCGTGTTCTTAGTTACAGTTCAAAAAATCTGTTTATCGGTTCTTTTCTATTTGATGGATGGATGTGAGTATCTCTCACAACACTGATTGAATCGAAATTTGGTTTTCTGATAATTCAATTATATTAGAAGAACATAGTAATCTTGAACCGATAATCAGCGTCACCTGAACTTGGCATGACACCTAACTCTTTCACCAACTTATAGTAGAGATAAAGAAATGTTAGAATTAAGTGGGTCGTGTGAAAGAGTAAACACGATTTGATATAGGCACTGAATATGATGAGACATGGTGGATACGGTACGGAGGATGGACTACAAAAGTGAGGGGCGATTAAAAGACATCAAGTAAATGAATGATTTGATAAGATAGAGTAGGATGCTGAATACAATATGGTGTAAATGCTGTAGTGTACAATAGATTACAGAAACAAAACCGTGGTCAATGCGATGACAGTGTGTAATGCGTTTTCATCGTTATTTATAGCTTTAAGTCCAAATTGCAAAAAAAAATCAAAATTTTAAATGTAGCTTGTCTACAAGTAAAACATAAAGTTTTAAAAAAAGAAAACGTCAAATTGAAATTTTTAAAAACTCTTGACACATATAAAAATTCTAATAAGTTAACAAAATACGTATGGGCCCTTTAAGTTTAAAATAAGTATTAGGTAATATTTTGGTCCAAGCGCCGTTGCGTCGTCGCGTCGTTAACTATTAGTCAAGGACCTCCTCATGAGTCGAAAACGTCACGGTCGAGCCGTATCCGCGGGTACAAGCCTGTAATTTGTGCGAAGTTATCAGCGCACCCGACACGAGCGCTGGCGATCGTCCCAAAACACAATTCGTGGCTTCCGATAAGTTCACCTTGAAACGTTGGCGGGGAGAAACTTCAGTCAGAAGTTACAGCGCGGGGCTGTGGGCGCGTTCCGGCGAACAATAGCCGCGTAAATGATAAGGCGAGTAGCGCTCTCCCCGAATAATTCGTAGGGGTACCGTTTTAAATTAAACGCGATCTCGCCAACAAAGACGCTCCGATTCTCGGTCGGCTGCTTGCCGCGACGCATCCACGCCAATTATGCTCTATCAAATATACAAGGAATTTAGAAACCGGTTTCTTCCGACCGCTTCACAGTAATTGGCCGGCGCGAGCGCCGCCGAGGAACTAACACGTCCGTAAGTTATTGCATTCGTTTCAGTGTCTCCACAAGAACAATAACCACGGCCGAATGATACGGTCGGCCGCATTAAGCGTTTGGTCGGATTAATAAATATTTTGCGCACTGTTGCAACTGTAGACGGGAAATGGAGCAAAACGTTTTCTGTGCATACTCGACCAATAAGTTATGCTGCTATTTGCACAAACTTTCGAATCGACACATTATCAAAACACTTTAAAATAAACAAGTATGGAGACATGACAACAATCCTCGGAACGAGTTGTTTTACGAGTGTCATTAATGCAACGTTCCTCATTAATTTATACTAGGTTAAGGTATCTGCGGACACCGTATTTAATTTTCTTTTTAAAGATGTCATCTATTTAATGGTATGAAAACTAGCCAAATACAAACAACACAATCAAAAAAAATTTACTGTAACTTTTTACTTGGACAATACAAAAAAAGCTTTTTCTATAATCAAAAATTTTTTTATATTAATGCATGTTGCAGGTAAGCGTCTGTGGTAGAAAAAGACCGGTGGAGAAATGTTTAAACGAAATTGAGAAAACTACGGAAAAAAATTGATTACAAAGACAACGAATAAAATTTTATGAAAAAACACAGGCCTTTACTTATAGAGATTCATAGAAATTGCACGCAAATGAAATTATAAATATATTTCATAGTAAAATAATTATTACTATTAAAGAATAGTAACAATTATTTTAATATTGTCTTTTTAAATAAGTTATGTGTACAATAATGAAATATAAAACTAAGATCAATGTATGTAAACATTAAGGAAATAAAAGCTATAATAATAATAATACATAGCGTATATTCGAATTTTTGTGTTTTCTTTTATTTTCGTGTTGTACAGTTTGATAAACTGCACGTTTTTCAATAAGTACTAAAGATCGTCGTACTAAGTATCTACTGCCGCATGACACACGGTGACCCGTGATGGGGGGGAGAGGGGGTACCGATAAGCTTTATCTACAGGTCCGGTATGTGTACTCCTAGATGCGATTCTTATTCAAATCTCCTTGACACTTTTTCTTCACATAACATTAAAGTAACCAAATGTTAACTTCAAATTATAATGTATTTCTATTGAAGTGATTTGGCGTTGAATAACAGTGTAACAAAATCATTCTACGAAGAAGATGATGAGATGATTTTTAGGGTTTCGTACATCAAAAGGAAAAAAATCGGAACCCTTATACGATCACTTTGTTATCCATCTGTCTGTCAAGACACTTTTTCTCAGGAACGCGTGAAGGTATCAATCTGAAATTCATATCAAATACACAGGTCTACTGTCCCTTAGAGCAGTAAAAAAATCACATTTCTAAGCCAACGCGATCAAAAGATACAGCCGTTTATGCCGCAAATTTCCGACATTCGCAAGTGAATCGAATCCTACAGGGTACTTCCCGTGAACTCAGAATCTTGAAATTTGCTACGAAGCAATGTCTTATAGCATAGATAAAGGAAAAATTACGAAAACCATAAATTTTTAGTAACGTCATATATTAAAAATATTTTTAGTAATTTTAAACTTAATATACCTTTCCTCATGAACGCGTAGATGTATTAAATTGAAATTTATATGAAATACTCAAGTCTATAATACCTTAAAGCTGTAACAAAATTAAAGTTCTATGTCAACGCAATCAAAAGAAACAGCAATTTAAGCCGCATATTTTGAAACTTGCACCTACTCGCAAGGGAATCAAAACCTAAAGGGTACTTTCAGTCAACCTAGAATCTTGAAATTAGGCATATAGCAAGGTTTTATAAAGGAAAGGTTATGAAAGGTCAGTAAAGGTCAAGGTTACGTAAAGGTAAAATTCCGAAAACCTAAAATTTTTAATTACATCAAATAATATATATATATATTTTTAATAATTATAAGTTTATTACCCTTTTCTTTATGAACGCGTAGAGGTATCAAGTTTAAATTAGACTTATGCCTTTAAGGTGTGTAAAAGAAATTATAAACATAATTGTAGTTACCGCAATGACCGCGACTTATCTCACAACATTTCATCGCATGTACGTACGTCGTATGTACGTCCCAATCTTAAAGTGCCGTGAAAGATGGATTATGTAAAAGATATTATTTAAATAACCTAGGCGCTGCAAGCGGCCATTGTGAATGCTTGCATTTTGAAATGTTTAATGTCAGATTGATAACTGTATATAGGTCACCACAAAGTCAAATTAATGTTGCAATAGAATGCATAAATACAACAATATACGGCAACAACCTCAATACGTATACGAGTACTTCATGTTCTCGTCTGATTGTTGTGGGACACTTCAATATCGATTTTAAAATGAATCCCCAAAATAAAATTTACACGTATTTTTCATCCATAAACATGTTTCCGTTAAACACTATCACTACAAGAAGTAGTATAACTATAGATAACGTTTTTTCGAACTTCAATGTTCAATGTTCAATATTCATACCTTTTTCAGTCACCATTTACAGATCTGGTTCAAATTTAATAATTAATTAGTATTTTTGAACCAGATGTCTAAATAGTGCCCAAAAAACTTTGTAAATAAATAACTTTAAGAACATTTGCAAGACTGCTGCAAGGCTAGTGTAAGTATTATAGTTATATTATAAATTAAATGATATGTGTTAATATAAGATAAAGGATTACTGAAATGATAAAGAGACCTTTGTCTTAACTTTATGCTCCTCCAGCTTTCTACATTGTAATGTGGAAAATAATGTAATTGTAATTAATTTCATTTTGCAATAAAAATACCATAACTATCACTCGATTGTTGTAATGGGTGAACTTCTTCTTATATACCTACAGGTTTGTACGGAACCCTCGGTGCGCGAGTCCGACTCGCACTTGGTCGGTTTTTTCTTAGATAAGGAAAATGTTACCATCGATAAAATGAATAAAACTATGATTATCGACAATTTGACCAGAAATTCGTATTTCGTCATATAATTCATATAAACGATTCATATAAACTGTTATTCTGATATTGATATTTTTAAATCTTTCTTTTTTGTTATTACGAGTTGATCTAGATAAATGTAATTAACAAACATAATAAGATTAGTGAATTTTTGATAAGCACCGTTTGAGATGAGAAATTCCACCATATATTATTTCCATATAACTTATCGATTTATGCAGCGAAAACTATGACAGCTCACGATTTTTTCAGATTTAATAGGCGAAATGTTAACATAATGTTAGTTACTTCGCAAAAGATATGCATAACTTGTCATAAAATCTTTTTCGTAAAACTGCTAATCTATCAATAAAAACGAAATGAAAATCCTCAAAATAATTTCTGAAATCAGTAAGAACATATTGTATGTATGTTCTTGTTGATTTGTTATTGATCCCCCACTGTACTGGTTATCCGATGTACCAATGTAGGCATGTCGATATTGTGTTCGTGACATGACGCAAAATTCCTATATAACTTACTTTTAATATGTATTTTAACTTTATCTTTAAAAGAACATGGGTTTGTAATATCTTTTTATTTGCTGTAGTTAGTATTTTTTTTTGGAAGTATATATGGGGTACAAGTCAAAAATTAATAGTTCTAAATGGAGAGATATAACAATAATTTTATTCCAGTAAAATAACATTTTCTATAAAAAACTCGATTATTTATTTTAATATTGCTTCAATTATTTTATCTATAATTACTTCATCCATTTTATTCCATATCTATTTATGGAATAAAATGGATGAAATGGAATTTAAAAACCATGAATTGATACAAGCAACTTTAGACTGCTCTTGCAGATCGTTTTTATATTCAAAGAAACAAAATCAATTGCGTTATGGAATGAAAAGTAGCAGATATCACCAAGGCAGCTTGGCCACATAATAAAATTGAACATTTATAATTGATCTTTTACAAGTCGGTTATATTTAATGTTGAATTAAAGTACCTAAAATCTGCTTAATCTGATTCGGTCGAATAATGCTCGAACCAACTGCATCTTACTCGCTGATAGGCGCAAATGGAAGATTTTGGCTAATACATGAACGAGCATGACGCGGCGCAGCTCCTCGCGCGGCTAAGTGATGTTTAAGGTCGCTTACCTCATCCTCCGCGAGGCGTACCGGCCGTCTATTTATTAACACATTTAGAGCGGTCTTTGTTTTGTTTACTCGAGCGATTTCGTAACAAAACCAGTTCTGGCTTTTTATTCGTTTTATATTACTGATAAGAAGTTTTTTTTTTCTGTGACTCATAGCAGTACATACAATACCGATAAAATTAATACCATAAATACGATGAGGCTAAACAAAGACAAAATAATAATACTTCCCGATGGCAGTGTAAGGCGACTTGTCTGTGAGTGCGACGATAAATGGGAGTGCAGACACAAAAGCTGCTTTGTATTGCTCACGCCTAAATAAAATGCCAATCATCGCGAGCCTGGCACGATGCGGCCGCGACTAAAAGAGTAGGTAAATACTCGGTGAATCACATCTCGGCCATCGAGATGGAGTCACGCTCGGCCTGTTGCGGCAGCTTAACCGGTGAATAATCACCAACGTATGAAGTTATAAAATTCAACATGGATGGTTTTTTCAAAGGAGCTCCCGTCCCTCATTTCGTAATGGACCTTACGAACTGTTTGAGTATTTGAAAATGGTGAGATACTGTTTTTATACAAAACCAAAAACAATTTCATATGGTATAAAATTTAATATAATATGAATAATAATAAAAAAAAATATCTTTATATGGAGCCATTTAACCATTTACTTATTTAAACCGTTTGAATTGTTTGAATATTGGAGTTAGTGCCATTTTAATAACACTTTTAAATTTACGTACATTTTTCTGAGAACCGTCGTTGATATTTATCGTCGCGCGCCGTCACGTCAAGTCACGACGTCGCCATCGACGGGATGTCGGACTGGAGCGACAATGGGTTCGATTTAATAGTCTGTTTAACCAACATATTGTGAGCCATAAACGTTCGACGGCGACGACTGAATACGGAGCGATACTAATCGGCGTTATATAGGCGCTAAATTAACAACATACAAGGAGCTTATTGAATCCTATACGTGGTCCTGTTATATACATAGCTAGACACTTATTCATGTAAGGTACGTGTATAGTATACTTTTCGTATGTCGCTGACTGGTGTGGCAACCGACGAAGGCATCAACAGCCTCTAAGCGGTGCAGACGACACCGTGGATGCACCCAGTTCGTGGTCGGGCGCGACGGAGCAGGCGGCAGCGGGTCGCGGGTCGTAAATAACAGGCGGCTCATTGCATCCCATTATTAATGAATCCACTGGCGCGCGCACCGCGGAACAGGTGCGCCTAACCCCGTTCGCACAATCTATTTTCGATGTCTTAGAACCGTGCCATACGGGCGCTCGCATCGCCCGCCGCCTCTAAATATTCATACCATATGCCAGATATTGAGATTTGTTTAGGCGTCATCTGGTCGACATCACCGTCTCTAAATAAGCGCGGTCTCGTGTGGGCTTTGCGAAGTTTCATTAGCTAGGGAACGGTTACCGGCAGTATCATGTCGCCTGAATTGTGTGCATTCGGCGACGCCCCGGCCGCGATAGCGGCGCCGCAGGCGGCACGGGGCTCCTCCGATGATATACGTGTCCTGTAACTTATCATCTAGCAATGTTTGAGGATTGTTTATTATTGGAAAACGTACAGTTACTGGAATATTATAAAAGGTCAAATAAATATATATTTACTGATTGATATCAAAATCTTGTATGCTTCATTAATGTCAGAGGGAATCTAATAAGAGTTCAACCATAACAGAAAACAACGTTTGCTAACTGACCACATCACAGTATGTACCAACTAACTGTGCAAGTTAATGTCACAGAATGGTAATTGCGCGCAGCCGGCGGCGTACGAACGTCGACGACAGTTTTGTTACCATCTGTACGTTGCAGGACGCGAGCTGGGGGTCTCAGACAGCTGCTATTATTTTCCTTTCAGAATGCTGCTTTAGAGATCAAGCACAGATCCTATTCAAACGCGATAGCAGTTTGCTACAATAACTAAAGAATGAGTGCACGAACACATTTAACCATGCACATACCAAATAGTATACAGTGGAGGACAATGTTTTACACGTAATCTCAGCAATACAGCGACTATAATATCTTTCCTTATACGTAATATGAAATACTAGAATTAGCAATGCAAACATTGCTGGGTGGCTCAGACTGTGTAAAAATCTCGACTCACACTTGGCCAGTTTTTTTATTTGTCATTTTTCCTAAGAGTTTGCAATAAGGATTAATCGAATCAAGTTTGACGCTTGTACCTATTACCGTTTATACGATAGACCAAAACAAAAAAAATAATACACAGTTTAAACGGGACTATAAATAAATGGATATGTTATTTTCTAAAATTATTAATCGAGTTTGTGTTTCAATTGTTTTTACCTAATTTAAACAATAATTTGGGAACATTTGATTACTGATGTCTTTATTATCACATGTTGAATCTTCATATGTATGCGTTGATTAATAAAATCGTAATATATGGATTTATGAAAATCACGGTACTATCGTAAAAAGTAAATTCAAATAATTTAGCATTTAGGTTATTGTGGTTATTCATTACATTTTAAATGCCATAATTTCGACTGAAGTTTATATCCTGAACACACTACCATATGTAAGATTGATGATATCTCAAGTATGAATAATTTTAAAACGTACGCAGAATAGAAGTGTTGTTATAGTTTAAAAATTGTTAAAAAGAATTATTTAGTGTGCATTACCTATTTTTCCTAATTGAAAACCTTTATAAAAATGTATTCGGAATTCCTGTGACAAAATCAGAAGTCACACGTCATCCTTTCTGCCGTGAATCTTTTTAAATGAAGATGTATCCTTGGAAGTGTTTATTTTAATTTTTTTTTTATATATATGCAATCTTATAGTACTCGATATTTTGAAGAAGCTGCTTAACAGAAACGCATCAAAAGGTCTTTGTTCCAAAGTTGAATATTTTCAGTAAAAATATAGTTTATAGGTTTATACCTCGAGAATATACGAGCCCTAGCCACACGTAACCTTTATTTAGACGTCGAATTTAGATCAGCAAGGACGCCGTGCGGTCGTGCGGTCGCTCTGCGAGGTCAGAGTTGATTTCACGTTCGAGAAACAAAATAGATGAATCAGAAGTAAATGACGCAATGTCCGAGGAAGTCGCCACTTGGAGCTCGTCTAGCCGCGACCTACGCGCCTCGGAGGCGGCGGACGCCCGTGCGCGTCTGACGCGTCGCTCATAAAAAGTATTATTCTGATCCGGTGCCTCAAGTGACTGAAATTGCAATATCTCAGCCCGATAATGTAAAATGGTAATATTTTAATAACGGTATAAGGTCCAAGGATGCAGGCCGCGGCGGACATGGCCAACTGAGCGACGTGGACTTAAACAGAATTGAATAACTGTGTAATAACCATGATTTAATATTCGAATGTCGGATGTGTTACGATATTTTCATTTCTCAGAATTTAATAGTACATATTATGCCGGACGTAGGCGCATTCGGCACAAATGCGGCACGTCGTTGTCTTACTGATTAGTTGTATTACACAAAATAAATAAATAAAATGAGGAGCATATGATAGCTATCTAGAATTCTAATTATTAAAATTTGCCAGAAATAAGAAGACTTCAAGTACACTGTATTCCTACGAGACTGTTGAAATTATTCGAATACAACAAGAGTAATGTGAACAAATGGACGCGGCCATCACAGCCAGCATTTTGCTTTGTTGCTTGACAGATTCAATAAAGAAGTTTCAATCAATTTAGAGCGATCAAGTTCTTAGCATTAAATTTTTTCTACTCCTTACAACAGTGACGTAGGTATAATTTATTTGCGAGCACATGGGCATAGGGGGTCTACTATGATTCCAAACAAGAAATGATTCGAGTCATATCATCTATATATTAAATAAACTTGAAGTGTCTGTTCGTCAACCATTTAAAATTTTTAATCTGTCTGTTTCTCCAGGATAGCAGGTTAATCTTTCGTAGAGTTCAACCGATCTCGATGAGACTTTTATGGAAGAGAGAGAAAATTACTGGGCTGTATGTAAGGTACTTTTTATCCCGGACAAATTTAGAGTTTTTACGTGAAAATGGTATAACCCTTAATAATTTGATTGAAATTGAATTAAAAGTAGAAACGGGATCAAGATCGGGAGTGGAACCGAAATCAGACGGGAGAGGATTAAGACGTGACCAGGGCCCGGATCACTATCATGGTGAACAAAGCGTCATCAGTAGATATAAAAGATGGAGTAATTCATTCCATGATCTTGGCGGAATTGCAGGGTAAAGTTAGTATATAGAATGTATATTGTTTTTCATCTCTATTGTTTGTTTGTTAGTGGACTATATTTCGGGTTCCGAGTGTTGCGTGAGACGTTAACTGTTACTAAAGAATTGTTAACTATTATATAAATAATAGCTGAACAGATTTAGAAACAGTCAAACAGTTGCACGTAGGAATAGTCCTTTCAATAGTGCTCGTACTGAAGGCGAGAACAAAGCTTTTTGAATACAATTTTGATAGAATGAGAAAATCATTATTAGGTTTCGTACATCTATTCAAACAATTTTGCGATCATTGGCTATTAAGTAAGGATTATGACGCAGAAAAAGACATTTTTTTTGCGTATACTGAATAAAAAAAATTAAGTAACTTTTGGTAAAAACATATTATTCAGGATGAGAAAAACAAAAACCTTTTAATGATTCTTGTGCTCCTGTTCAGACACATTAAATTTAGGCACTGAGAAGATATTGATGCAATTTTGCTTGAACTAAATTTATTCTGACTCAGATAAAAGATTTGAAATACTCATAAATTAATTCAATTGATAATTTAGATACAGCATGCTTGTCGCGCGCGTCGGGCAACACGCGGAATCGAAATGAGTATATATAGGAAACGGGACGCACTTGCGGTGGCAAAAAGAAGAGAAAACCTTTCGAAAATAGCAATATAAAAAATATACTATTTAAGATTTAAAAATTTCATATATTTATTGCATATTGATGTTATGTTATAGAGTTACATATCTATTAATACGTCCATTTTGGTAAAAAAAAACCGCTACATAGATAATTAAACTCTCATGAAAATGATCTTTCGATTATTAAAACACAAGTTATTTCTAATCAAGATTAAAAGTATACTTTTTGACTCATCCAATTTAGCTCGCAGTGAGTTCGTGCTGCGCAACCCGCGGCGGTGGCAGCGGTCACAGAAGCGGATCAGGAATTCACATCGAGGGAAAGAATAGGATTGACAGAAGCGAAATTTAATTTCTAGGCACATGAGCTAAGCCGAAAGGAAATATTAAAGAAATTATTTTAACAATTGAATTAAGTATTCTCAATACAACACATAATCCTGTAAATATATATTGATTTTACAGATGAATAAATTGTTGTTAACATACATCTATGTAAAATACTACACATATTATTGAATAGGTTCAAGTAAGTAGGAGAGTAGGCTCTGGACTATCAAATTTCCAATGAGAATGAATTGATTGGATATAAGTATTGTCGTCTTAAAACAATTTGTCTTGTTATAAGAATAAACCGAATGGACATATTTCAGTGAATAAATTTGAATGACAAAAAAACATGAAAGCGGTTCACACGCGTGAGAGTGTAGGGTATGATTATTTGAAGATCCGTATCGAGTTTAAAAGTAATTTAAGTTTTATTATTTAGACTTGCTATTTTCAATTTCGACAAATAAAAATACACGGGCGCATTCAAGCACACAGATATCTCTTTAGCTCGCATTGTACCTCATCTCATGCTTTATCTTATTCTCTCGACAGTATTACGTTTCATCATATATTCTATCTGATTTTCTCGCAAGCTAAATTCTATAGATGTATATAAATGTCTCCTTTTACTGTCGCTTTTTCGTTTCATTGAGTTTCAAATCACAACGGCGCTAAGGAAGTATTCATTTCAAAAATTTTAGATACTGATGTAGAATTTGATACTGATAATAATATTAAACTGACAATTATCAGTGAAATAATAAAACCTTATTAATCCTCATTATGCCGTATATATCTTAGCACGCAGTAAGTATTTGCCGTGTGATAAGTGGAAAAGAACGCGAATTTTCGGAGATGTCTTTTAACATAAAATGTGCCTAACAGTCCTTCGTATAATGTATTTATATGATTTTTCTTAAAAAGTCAGATACGTGCACAATTCGACTGGTCTGTAGTTCCTAATAGACGCCCAGACTCATGGTCGTTTAAGGCTGAAGAGCGCAGCCAACAGATAGCGGAGCCACGCGGCGGCGTGGCAGTGATTCGTCGCAGGTAATTAGCGGACAGTGCTCCGATGACGTCAGACGTCTAATTCGATTACAACAGAGCAAAGCTGTTTGTTAGCACGAAATCTAGCGGCGGCGCGCCAAACTGAATAATGCTCCAGGATGTGCAGTAGTTTAGCTCCGGTCGCTTAGTGCTAATAGTTTAGGTTTATATGATAATGGTAGGTGCTGTAAGCTCAATCAATAGCACATTTCGACAATAGGGTTTCGATTAGAGATGTCTTCCATTACTTCTCAATTTAATTCAATTTCCTTAGCGGGGACAATAGAAATCATACATAAAATGGTAGGATAATAATAATATAACCTCACACCTATTTTTCAGAAGGGTATGCAGACACTATAAGATTTTTACGTAGTACGATCTTGTTGTTGTTAGGAATTTATAGATATTAATTTTAAATTCGATCAGTTAATTTTGTGTTTCATTTGCGGAGATGCATAGCTGTAGTACAGTAACAACAGACAAACTATATTATATATAGTTATTTAACATGAAACAGCCTTCAATATCATACTAGAAGAATTTAAAAAAAAATCATAAATGTTGGTACGAAATCTCACATTAAATACATACATACAGGCAAGGTACCTCTTTGGTTTCTCCAATATGGCCAGAGATGACGTAGGTATTACACGTAATGCATGTTTTCCACTGTATTCCTATGTTTTTGTACTCATTCATCAACATTACAACAAAGTACATTCTGTCTGAATATCCCATATGATACTTAACGATAAGAAATAACGGAAAATATGAAACAGTAAATGCTTTATGCGATCAATTAGTCAACGGTGATAACGGCACCGCTATTAAAACGTTGATCCTTTCTACATCAATAAAAAACAACATAAACATATAATAGCCAATAACAAACACTCACATATGTTAGAATATACAGGCGCGATTAGCGCTAAGGCTTTGTCATACGTGTATGTACAGTACAGACTATTTGCGAAATAGAGCGCCGTAAATGGGACTGCATTGTTAAACGACCTTTAGCGAGGGTATACGAATACAGCTTGTCGACTCAGAGATGTAATAAAAATAAGTGTTGTTGTGATTTAACTATATAATAATAAATTAATAATCGTTTATCTATATAATAATAAATTAACATTCGTAAAAAGATTGTGCCCGGGTCTGTGCCACCAGTGGGGTGATTAAACCCGACACAACAACAATATAGGACAACAATTACAGACGAAGGACGATAAATTATTATATAGTATTGAGAAAATAATCAAGTGCAAATTGAACTCGCGCATCGAGAATTCTGTACCATGAACACGAAAAAAAACATAATTGTCTGCCAACAGTTGAAATGTACATAATGTGAGTGATAAATGCTGTTTCTGCGACGCTTATTAAAAATAAATAAATAACAGCAGAATAGGCTACCTATCAATAAATAAAAGAGTAAGACTCTATTTTTTATATAAATAATATGAGTTTTGTTCACAAGTCCGTAAATTTAATTGGTCAGACTATTCTCGAAATATCTACGCAATACTTTGTTTAGCACATGTTTACAATTAAAGATTGCATGACGACATTTTAAGAAATCGTGGCAACGGGTAACCACGCGAGGATTTGGATATCGGATTGAAGTCTTTGAACAATCGATGCTTTCAACAAATTATTGAAGTGCAATGAAGAGAAAAGTATTTTCGTTGTTTCACAGAACGTTGTCGTTTTAGAGTTAAATTCAATATACACTTTTTTATTTGTTTTAAGGTTTTTTTTTTTCTTCACCTCAATTCCCGACCTCCAGTTATACGAACAGAAAAATATTACCACAGGAGACATTCTGTCTTCCAATATGGTGTTATTGAAAAACAAACATTTTAAGTGGATGTACATAATTAAGTTTTAAATTAGTTCTATTCTGCTATTCGGCTAATTCTGCTATTTTGTTTCATTTAAGTGTTTGTTTTATTAACTTTCTCATATTTTTATTATTTGCTGGATTTCTTACTACCACGAAAATGAATTTATTAAAAATTTCAATTCACGTTTCCCTAGCATTTGTAAGCTACAGACTAGTGACAAATAGACGGATGGAAATCATAGGATCAGTGATATTGTATAGGCACCCTTCAGGTATGGAAAAGTAAGAATCATAAAGCCAGAAAAGCTTTTAATTGTTTGTTACTGCATTACTCCAAAATAACTATACTGTTTTGACAGGATTTTCAGAGGATTGCTTATTGGCGGATTGCTTTCAGATTTGCTTAACTTCTTAACCTTAACCTCGAACATAGCTATAAGTTCTTAGGCGCACGTAAACATTTGTGATAAATGTCTTTACTTTTATTTGTTTACAGTCTTTCCTGCAAAACTTGAGAATATTTACCAACCAACATCGTGGTGGCGATTTTGATGTCGGAATGCGCGAACTTCGTGGTGTTAATTTTGATGTTGGTGTGCGCACGCATCGTAAGAATTGACTCTCATCATTTTTCCCTAACACATCAAAAAAAGTATCACTACAAAAATCTTGATATCTAAAACTATGTACAGTTTACAGAACTATGTCCGTCAACGACGGTTTATGGTGTATATATTTAGCTTCCCTATAAAATTTATTTAAATTATTGTAACATGAAATTTTTTCTATTCTTTGTAATTGTAAAATGAATTAGAAATTTATTTTATTTAGATCCCCATGAAGACTATTGGGATCATCAACAGTAATTTTATTTTTGTATTGCATTTACTATTTTCTAATATATATATATATATATATATATATATATATATATATATGTATTAATATTGTACATACGCCTCTTTTTGAAACAAGAAGATTAAATAAGTTGATACAGACATAAGGGTAAGCACAAACGTAAAAAATAGGTGGACGAAGAATTATTAAGTAACAGTCTATGGCGTTGCTTAATATTTCTTCGCTATTAAAATAAGCAATCGATAGATGTAAGAAAGTTGAGATCAGCCAAGGCGTCCGAGAGATTTCGCGGATGGAACATTTTCATAGAATGAAAAAATATCGTCTAGCATACTCGGAGATGTGATGTCCGATCGGGTTGTGACGTAATGTTAAATAACTTGTAATCTTGTTTAATAAATAGGTTACGATATAAAAAAAAATATTTTTCAAATCCAATTGGTAGTTCTAGGATTAACAAAGTTCAAACAAAAGAAAAAAAAAAACAAACCCTTCAGCTTTATATATTAGTATAAAAGTTATAGATTGGCTTACTTTGGTGGCATTAATCTTTGCTTAAGATATTCTGTTTACTTATTTTTTACCTTCAAGGAGGAAGTAAATACAAAATTTGTGGGATTATATTTTAAAAAACGCTTATGTAATAAATCTACAGTAAAAAATCCGTTACATATTCACACATTTCCTCAAATTCAGGCCGGGAACGTCGAAATGATTTGAATTATAAAGTGAGAAGCGAGTGCATGCATTAGAGTGCATAAAATACCTCGGCCATGCAAATGAGGGCGAAGGAAGAGAAGATTTTAAGGCCAACTTACACCTGCTTTTGATGTCCGTATAATTTTGTATATATTAAACGATTAGGCAAGTGTTCAAGAAATTTCCTTTTTTTGGTATCAGTTGGTTTTGAGTTTAAGCCTATATTATATTATAATTGAAGTACAAAAGGATATTTCCGTTGATAATCTAAGTTAATATCAGATAATAATGTTGGCTTTATAATTATACCTAAAAGCTGATAATTTCCATTTCTCAGATTATTACATTTGAACATTTTTAATTAAACCATTCCTTATTACAAAATTAACAAAGCGTTTGAACTCTCTTCTCGCGTGGGAGCTATATAATCTTTGTTCATTTCAGGTCATTCACTGGTTTCATTTTCGTCGATTTAACATAAATCGAGCCAGTATTCTACAGGCTCCTATATTCCGAGCCCATATTCTGTAAATGTTCTTAGAGAAACTAAAACACTTTTAATGTTTACCCACGTATATAAAAATAACACAAGTTTATTTTTTATTTAAATTGAAGTAATTTTTACAGCGTTACGTGAATGTTATAACGAACGTCCAATCAAATAGATAAGAACCCGTATTTGCAATGTAACAATATTTAGCACGGACCCGGACTAGCCACAAAGTTATCGCGATTAATAATTATGTCGAAGGGCGTGCCTAAACTACCGAAACAACGAGACCGGCCAATAACACTGATTCCATTAAACAACACTCAAATAGAGATAGACAGCGGGCCGAGTTAAACTTTTACAATAACCCAGTGACCGTTACTCAAACTACGCGAGGCTTTGTTCCCAAAACACGAAACTAATTTATTCCATCTCGGCATACCATTACGACGGACCGAATAATCGAAGACCAAATTATAAATGCGTAATAACGGTCAAGTCAGAGTTCAAAGATTAGGGCAGCGGGCAACCCCTTCATCGAGCGCGCGGCCAAAAGGTGAAGAAGCTCCAAAGCGAAAGGGTCCGCCGCTACCGCGCACTCGCCCGGCGCTCGGCGCACCGCGACACGAACGCATAATTACAGCGTTACGGTCCTACATATTGAACTTAAATATTCGACACTTTATTGAAATAATCTACTCGTACACTACTTACATCTAAATATTAAGTCGTAATGTGCTTAAAATGTCAACACACGTCGCGTCGATACGATATCGATTCGCCGGCTGAGACGCACTCAGAGCGTGTCGCGTGCGGAGCCGCTAATGGATATTGATGGCGGCGGGGCGGCCACTAATTAACTGCTCACACACCGGCACTGACCACTACACAAATATAATTTTCATCGATCTCGGCTAGCAGTGCGACATCTACCGCTACGCGTGGAATATATGAGAGCTCACTCGGGTCCGAAACGTCGGAGGCACGCAATGACATCATTGGCATCCTAAATTAAGATGTGACGGAGTCGGCGGAGGCGAGGGTTGGGGCGCTGGCCGGTGACGCACGTACGAGTACAAACAATAACACAATCGAATTAGAAGCGGCGACTGGCATCAATCACGGGCGAGGGGCGCGGGCGGCGCCGGCGCGACACCGGACTTCAATTAGCCTTCATGGCGTTGACCGTTGTCAAGTCTGCTCCGAGGGACACTCGACCCACTTACCCAGCTCTGGTGGCGTCCACGAAAAAGCGCGCAAGCAATTAACACGTAGACCATCCCATGAACTGCGTTCTGAATCATTACCTTCTATGTTATCTTTACTTTCTAAACCCTGTATCTGTTTAATCTCTCTTCTACATGAATAAAACAGTCATTTGTCTGTGTATTGTCTTTGTAGTTATAATCCGATTAATGGATTTGGATGCGACTTTCACCGACAATTACAAATTTATTAAAGATTTATGCGTACAAAATACATCGATTTTGGCATAAAATTCGACATAGATTTAGTGTATATTATGTAAAACAAACACCATATTTAATAAATTTTTGCATGCGGTTTCACCCACGAGACCCGACTCTGTCATACTTAATCTGTATATTTTGAAGTAATTAATTTCTTTGTTTCATGTTAAAAAATGTTTCTTTTTAGTATTGACTAGATATTGTTCACAATTATGTTAAAGGGGGACAAAGGTCGGTACCGCAATTATCGGGATTGAATTGTAGAGCAGGATCGAGATCTGAATCGAGAGCAGGACCGGAATCTGTAATCGAGAACGGGTCCGAAAACAGAATTTACAATGAAACTGGAGTTAGAAGGTAGAATGAGATCAGAAACTGATTAGAATTGACAAAACGAGACTAGAATCCATACGTATCTAGATTCCAATCTAGATATAAAATCTGCAATTTAAAATCTGAATATAAAAGATGAAGAAATTTATTCTACATCTATGTGAGCAAATGCTAGGCGTTTAATACCAAAATAATAATTGACCAAGTGCCATTCCGATTTGTGTGCATAAATTTTTGTGTTTAAGACTTTTCTTTGCTCAACTCTTTTCTCTCATTTCGCTTCTTGGCTATACAAATGCAAAAAAGAAAAAAAATATATTGTAATCCAAAATTACCCAAACAGAAATACTTGGAGATATTCCTTACAATTTCCTACATGTCTTTTATCCTGATTTTTGCCACAATGTTGTGTGTTAAAGAATCAATAAAATTTAATAATCTCTAAAAAAATTTGTGGAAAATTTAAAATTTACTATTATATAAATATCCTTTTCTATTCGATATATTAAACTAATTTTTTTTTATTATGAAATGTAATATTTCAGTTTTCATAAAAAATATTACCTATATACCTATATCTATTTATTTTTTAATTATTACTTGTGCTACAAGAGCGCGCTACTAGTCAAAGTTCTAGATTCTAAGTAGACGAAAAGCAACCTATAGGTTTTAGGTGGTGGATAAATGTCGATATTTGGAATACTCTAAGTCGATCCACAACGTTTATATTGCAAACCGTGAGCGGCGGGACCGTGCGCAAAATAAAACTGGAATCTCATAACACTTGCAGGTGGATAATTTTATACAGGGCAGCCGGCGTGACGGACGCAACGATAAAATATTACTCAATTAAAACGTACATTCTCGGCCGGCCTTCGCTTTCGAGGCGAATTTGCACCAGATAATGTATTATTATCGTAAGTCACGCGACAGCGGTCGCCGCGGCGTTGCCGTGCGCGCCACAAAGTTATCTCCACCTATAAATTACTTTTAAAATTAACAGGAGTTTATGCGAGCGAAAATGCAGACGCGAGTCCACGGCGAGTACCTCTTCCGTTACGCTCAGCTGCCGCACGGCGGTGGTCCGTGCTGCAGCGCGAGCGACCGCAAATAGGTCGTCGCGGATTGAGTGACACACGTATCGACACCCGCCGCGGGCCGCCCGCGTCGGGTTTCTAAATATGTGCAAGCCGATATTGTTGTAATCGCGGTACGTTTCGCAAGTCGATGCAGTGCTTACTGTCGCAGATTTTGTGAAATTTGTGGTTTACCGCGCTCGTTCGCATTCGGCGTCCATTAATGCTCTATGAAATACTTCATGTTGCTTGTACTGTTAGATGTCCCAGATTGACGTTCCATTAGGTGAAGCAGATAGCATTGGCCTACATTTTACTCATCGTATTTAATATCGCACAGTGGTCTTTTCAGCGTTATTAAATATTTTTTTGCTTTAACAAAAATTTCAATAGTCATAATTCCAATAGATAGGTTAAGCAAATTAATAATGTTAAACGCTTTTCAACGATCTCTTTTTAATACATTTTTATTTAATAGTTAATTTTATCAGTCAATGCTATAATAGAAATCACTTTAAAATTCGAAGTTTGTTCTCAGAGTTAAACTCAGAGTTAAAAGTTGCTTTTTACCAATAGCGAGTCTAAAAGAAAACTGTGGAATAGGCCTTTATATAACTGAAACGCAGAAAATAAATATGAAAGGCACTGTTACGTGCACCATTGTCTATATTTATTTCAAAATATGTATTGTTATTGTAGTTGTTTGTTCGTATTTGTCCAAATTGAAAAATAAGGAATTTGCCAAATGCGCGTCGGGTCAAGCGCAGTTCAGTGTTCCGTAGATGCCCGTCACAATATGCAGACTTAGAAGGAGGCTGTGTTAAGAATGTCATGATTTTAACTTTCCATAATTTTTCATGGTACATAAACCTTTTACTGTACATAATATATACTGTACATGTGATACATAAACCATTTGCTACCTGTTTTACACAACTAATAATATCAAATTTTGCTTTTTATTTCTATAAATATATTTTATAAGTTGGTCAACTATTACTCGTTAACTTGTAAAGTTTAATCGGCTTTGACAGTTTTCCTTTTGACTTCATTATATACACTAATGCCGTGAATTTTTCCAAATATCCAAGAATAACCATTTATCTGCAGTGGCGACAACGACACACTTAATTCTAAGAAAAAAATGCCATTTAAAGCTTAATATTTCTCAAAAGGGACGCAAAATCGCAAACAGACAGACAGACGGACATGGTGAAACTTTAAGGGTTCGTTGTTGACTACGAAACCGTACAAAATTGTAAACTATAGGTATAAGAACTCCACAAACAATAATATTTATATAGAGTGTTATGAGAAACACAAACCACGAATAACTAAACAGGTGGACAAAGGATTAAAGTTAACATCGAATTAACAGCCACTAGAGGTAGCTGTGTTCCAGAAGACATGACACCTATGAACGGTAGTTTGACATTAATTGACATACACTGAGATGTATCGTCTATTAATAGATGTCCTTGGTCAAATTAATGGCGAGAACGTAAGTGCGAGGACGCTTAATCATTTATATTAAAATTTAAAACCTTTTAAATGAGAATTTTAAATAAGAATATGATACAATTTTGCGAGGCATTAATTTTTTTTAGTGCAGGTATTTAGGAATTCAAATTTAATTATAATATCGTTTTAAATCACTCATACTGGAATCAACTTAGTATATTAATTAACAATATCCCGATATAGACACATTAGAAAACGACGTTAATGACTTTAAAATCAGCAAGTATGTAATGTAGTATTTTTTTTTGTACGTTAGAAGTACATTTTCGTCCCTTTATACAATTGTGTTTAAATTACCTCAAACCTCTTTCCATGTGTTAAATATAGCGAGCAGAATTAGTCTCCACATCTTGAGGTTTGCACTTTTTGTACCTTAAGTAATATTTCCAATTAAAGATCGTTAGTTTGAGAAAACGTTATTCGAGATTTGGCGGATTGAATTGCGGCGATTAAATTATGCGGTAGAATCAGTTTAAGCCAAGTATAATCGAATATAATACACGTACTTCCTAGATTCATAATAATATAGTTCATTTCGAGCAACCGTGAAAGCGGAACGTAAGCATAAAGCGTAAACATAGCTAGTGAGCTACTCGAAAACAAATGGTTGATTTCAGGGAATTCGAAATTAAGAGAACGAACGAAGAAAATGTATACATTATAGCCAAATAAATATATTTTGTGTGCTAAATGTAGTCAAGATTTGTGAACTTTTAGCTATAGAGTTGTGACGATTAAAATAGAGCTAATTCTAGCTCTTTCTAATTTTGCCATTTCCTGATGAAACTACTTTTTTTCTATATTTTTAATAGTTAACAAGAATGTTAAACTTGGACTCACTTAGGGATTTAAGCATTTTTTAAGATCACAATTATGAAGATATTTGGCTAAATATTATAAATTAAGCTAGCTTTTGTTTGCGGCTTTATCCCCGTCGATAAAGGACTATGATTGAAATTTTGACCTTTATTAAAATTTCGATCCTAAATTCATTACCAATCCAAATATCGATCCTATTCCCGATTTTAATCCCTCTCGCTTTCCTTTGTCATGACGGGGTTAGGCCCGATAAAGTCGGGTCGCGAGTGCCAATAAAGAAATCAAACAGGAGACAGAGAAAGTGTATTATGTAAATAAATATCAAAGGACTTAATAAAATGGGTAGTGAGTGGAAGCGGAACTAACCTATAGAAATAAATAATGAAGAATGCATAGTATAGTGATTCCACGATCCATTCCTCATTATTTAATTCATAAAATAAACTAGATAGTAATTGCATGTTTTGTCTGTCATTTAAAATATGTTCGGACAATAATTTAGTTTAATAAGGTCCACTTACTATTATTGGCGTTAACTTCATCACTTGCACCATTATCTGATTGTTAAAATTGATAAAAGATTTTGTTCAAGATCAGAATCAAAGTAGCTAAGGGAATTAAACGTATACTCAGTTTACAGTATACTTTTTTTACATTTTGTCGAGAAATTCGTATCAAGAATACAAATTTTGTTAGAGCACGGTTTACACAATTGTTTCCTTGCAAATCCTTAAAAAGGTAAAGGCAACCATTTTTCACTTACAAATGAAAACTCTTGGATCCCCTCCGTCGATGTGAATGTAACAAAAAGTAAGTGCTCAAACGAAATTCGCACAAAGACACCCATCCACCTCTGGCTCGAGCGCCCGCCGCATAATACATAAGTACAACAAAGCGACACGCATTTCGTGACGAAACCCGATTAGTTGGAGTTTGATTAAGCCTTTTGGAAATTCCATTATTATACTCGGGCTCTGTAGTACTAATTCGAATATAATACCGCTTCGACGTATAAATAACGACCTAGGTCAATTTATACTTTAGGAGTACTTTAGGTACCCTCTTGTTATAATTACGAGACTCTGAAACTCAATCGCGTTTCGCGGTTGAGGATTAGAAGTGCTCTTTTGTACTTACATTCAAATAAGGTAAGGTTGGAATGAATAAAATTCCGAGAAACTTTTCAACAGGTGCCCCTATTACAAAATAAAGTGACAGATAAGTCGCAATCGGCTTAAGTACGTCATTTTTAGAAATAAACTGGTGCCATAGGGATTTGATCTGTTTGGCTATGTTGACTTTAACAACCTATAGATCAGGGTGAGAAATTTATAAATCAGAATATGCATGTAATATATATATATATATATATATATATATATATATATATATATATATATATCGAGGGCCCGAAAACCTTCAAGTACTTTTCATTAGTGCTAGATTTGCCATGATAATATTAATTTCTTAGTAAAAACTAAAAACGCTACATATTTTAGAAATTTCTAGTGAAAAAATACATTAATAAATTATGTTAAAATACATAATAATTTTAATATTTTGCTCATAGGCTCATCGCTTTAGTTCCGTCTCAAGTATTATAGAATAAATGTATTACATGCAGTTCATGGCGAGAAACGCTCGTCATTTGCCGCGCTTCTTGGCGTGACGTCAGTCTATGACAACAAAAAACTAACCTACAAACAAATTATTGAAGTACTGTGCAGTTGGTTTTGTATTTTACGATTATCATGGAACAAGTCAAAAAACCAACTTACAAATATTCTATTGTGCCTATGTTTAAAAATACAATAACTAATGCACTCGATAAAGTGTTATTTCTTGTACCGAGAATTTACAATAAAGTTCACAAAGCCGATGTAACGCTATGTTGACATATACTGTAACGTCACACATGACTACCGCTTTTGATCAAATCATCTAACCAATGACGTTGCCTTTCAAATACTTTAAATTTCCCACATTGTTTTGCACATTTTAATAATTATTTTGTTAACAAATGTTGAACCAAAAAAGTTTACAAAAAAATATTTAACCTTTACTTGGTTCAGACGAATATTCCCTATTGGTGTCGCGATATAATGCAAAGATTTTCCGATGGTAACTCAAATGTTGCATACGACATAGTAAAAAGTGAAGAAAGCTAGATTTACTATTATGATCCCGAAACCAAAAGAGAGTCTGCTCAGAGAGGGTTTCCTTTTTTAGTAGGTAACCTACTAAAAAAGGAAACCTAAGATAAAGTAAAACAAGGTCGAAACATCGGAAAAGAGATGGTGGCCTCTTTCTGGGGAATAACAGGTCATCATACAACAATTGTTTTAGAAGATAAAAAATACAGTTACTGGATACTGGTACACTTACCCCCTTGTTTTGGAAAAAGTTCGGGAAAACCGACTTCGCAGTAGGATTCTCCTTCATCACGACAACACGTCACGAAACACTCCCAGATAATTGATTAACTATTTGAGGATGTTAAGTAAGACATACTGGTTCACCCGCCATATAGACCTGACCTGCGACATGTGATTTTAACTTATTTCCTAAAATAAAAGAAAAACTTTGAGAAAAATGGTTTACGGACGGCGAGGAAGCGGTGGCTGCATATGAAAAGGCCGTCGAAGCGACACCTAAATGCGGGCGGGTAAAGTGTTTCTTAGTCATTCCATCAAATGCAGCGATGCATTGATTCCAACGGACACTATTTTAAAAAACACTAATAATAAAAATAATTTGCCAGTTTGCTGAGTTTTTCATTTTCTAAGGGCTTTCAGATTGTATAACGCAGAATAAAAAAAATCTTTACATAATATTTTAACGCATAACGTGTATCTGTCTGTTTGTACACTTATAATTCTAGAAATGTTGGTTTAATTTAGATGATTCTTTTTTTTAATATGGAGATATTTTATCAAGCCAGGTTTTAATAACACCAGCTTTTGGCCGTGGCTTCACTAGCATAAATTGGTTATTGGTAATAGAAGTGTCCAAGGGAGGATGAAGATGAACACCGGGCCGGGATTGACCGGGAATCAAGAGCGCCAGCGAAATCGTTTTACAGTAAAATAATTTAGTGGTAGGTAATACATGTGCTTTCAGTGTAGGAATATGCGTTCCTCTGAGATAATTTAATCGGAAAGGAGGGGATGGCGAAACAAAAATCGGAATCAAGTGCGGGTCTTGAACTAGGAGATCGGGATAGTGATTGGTCGATATAAAATATAAAGGCATATATATGTACATGCGGCATAACCGCGAGCAAAAGCTATAGTGTTGAATAATAGAAAATGGAAGAAAGGAGTCGGTTTTCTATATATGTGATAAGAGTACCATGGAGACTTAGTATGTATTCACGATCAATTAAAAACATTAAACATTTTTTGAAAAATAAAGTATATTACTTAAGCTAGAATGTGTTTCTTTTTCAAATGTGATATTTTAAATAATTTGTCTGGAACATGAAACGGGAATTTCCAATGTTTAATAATGAATTTCGATATGATTTTCGATTGCGTAGATTGAAACAAAGATCACAGTGAAAATGGTGTGGATTCGAATTTAGAATTCTACGTCTTATATTCGCATGCCAATAGGTTATTTATTTATGATGCATATAGTAAAACAAAATTGCTCTAAGCTAAGTGCTCAATATAAATGTTAATATAGCAAATCACATATAAAGTAGAAGAAGCTGTAACTCTCCATCAGTTTCGGGCATTAATTGAAACTCGCCCGAGACGGGATCGCATGGCGCATTAATTGACAGTTCTCGACGCGGCATCCGACACCGAAATCCTCTAGATCATCCACATGTGCCGGCCAGATACGGGGACATGCATTACCGATTATCTACTTAGACACTATAATTATGTTAAGTTTGGTCGTATCGTAACATTTTCTTCATTACTTGCTCTTTAACAACTTTAAAATAGCCTGACCAGCATCATGGTCAATTTCCAAATATATCATAATGTACAAGGTTAGACTAGTTCCGGATTAACCCCTTTTTGTTAGCTGAACTTTACTGTGTCATACAATAACGGTATTATGACTGTTAACTAATGGTACTACGTGAACTTTTTCTAATGACATCGTTTAGCACAATTTGTTGAGAGGTTAATTTTTAAGAATTTTCTAAAACTCAGTTCTTAATTATCCTGTAGCTATCAGTTCTTTTTATATCTTTCTATCTAACAATGAACCTAATGCTATAAACACGCAGTACTGATTTATTTTTATTTTTTTTTCTAAATCTCATTTTCCATATGAATAATCCCAAATCCTGAGAATATTGTTCGGCTGTTTTAAATGTATATATTACATATTTTAAATATGACAATGTTCGTTACGTCAAAAGCTTCTAAAATTTTTAAACATTTCTAAGATTTTATAAATCTCTGATAACTTCGACTCTCTTGTCCTTCCGGATTCGTGTCTACTTTGACTGCAGCCTTTGAATTTCTGTTTGAATTCAGAAACAGTAATCCAATGCATCAACTTTTAATACAGAAGGCGTACCTACTACGTGTTTACGAGCTATAGCCACCGAAATGTCCTATTTTACTTTCTCATCGACCGATATCGTCGCGAGCTTTAACAAGGTTTCGTCGTAAATAATAATATTTCATTTCATCGTTTCTAGTAGGCATCCATATTTATTTGAAACTGTAATAGATTGTCGACACGCGAACAGTCCGTTTCGCTCCATCAAACGAGAGCTGAGAGATAATAATATAAACTGAGAATATTAACACGCCGTGATTATAATAATACGAAATAATCAAAGTCAGTGTTGTAAGAATTTTGTTCGATATTTGTTTGAATCGACTCTACTGTTTATTTATTAGCTCTATCCTACAATAGCTACCGTCACATTACAAAAGCTTTAAAGTCTTTTTTGATTTGTATATAAATATTCAGATAGAACAATTTATTATTTTACCAGTACCGTTAAAATGGAAATAGTCGATAGCAGTCGATTAGAAAAAAGGGAATTAAAAGTTCAATGTACCACCATGCGCTTGTTCGTGGATTTTTTATTAATCTGCTGTGTATTTAAATCGATTGCAATAGGTAAATCCTATTTCAGTCAAACACAAAATTTTATATGGCTTTAACACTTTCTTCAATGTCTATTTAGGAAGGCCATTCACCACATCAATCCGATCTGAAACACGCCGTCGGGAACTGGGCTCGCCAGGCACGAAATAGCAGAACACGATCGGAATCTCCAGCCCGAACTAACGCTGCGTGCGTGCCGGCGCCCGCGCGTCCGCAACACCTCGCCCACTCTATTATAATAATGTCATTTGACGCTAGGAAAAACGTACTTTCGAATTACGCATGCACCCTCACGGCTCGCGCGCCGCTGCCGCTGGCACCTAATTACAATTTAAATATCTTTGCAGGCGGTGTTTAAAATCTGACCTGCTCTTTGTAATTTTAATGACAGGACGTTATACGCTGCTTTAGTGAAAAAGGCGCATCCGCCTGAATTTACTTAATTAACACTTCAAACGTAAAATTGTGAGTATTAAAACTTTTGCAAGTGTAAAAGAAATTTTGTTTTCTATTTCCATAGACACGGAACTGCGTTGCCGTCATTTAATGTTTACGAATCCCAAGTATTATTTTGATGAATCAGTGGGATTTTCATTAAAGGCCTACTTTTTTGTTTGTGACAAAAATTAGTTTGGCTTTTTCGTACTGAATTAGTCAAACTTTTGATAAAAATTTAATTTTTGTATCCGTTTCATGTTAACGTACCTGTTTACATAAGGAATTACAGTTTAATTAACATAAAGTAGAACCACTTCTTTTGTTGTAATAGTTTTCAGAGTTTTTCATGCTTTCAGGATCAAGGAATTAAGCTGTGATTCCGTGGAAAGTAATTCGTTTTATGTCCGAAAACAAACATACATATACACATATTTGTTAGAAGTAATGTTTACATGTATGCAAAAAAGTATTTTTACATTCAATATTATATATTCTATTATTAAATTATTTACATATTTTATTTAAATTTCTTTGAATAATGTAATTTGAAGTTGATTGCAACTCACAACAACAAAGTGTTGCCATATTGTATCAACAACCGATTTCTGCAAATCCACATTAAAGTTTTAATATTAAAAGTATAACATCGAATATTTCATATGTATCGAGGAATCAATTTTTTGATTTGCTAAACAGAATTTAATAAAATAAAGATAATCCTTTACCTGTCAGCTTATCAAATACATATTTTCGCTTAAAAAGTCGACATCTGTAATATTAATTTATTGGTTATCGTGAATTACGTCAGCAACTGTAGATAATGTATAATTTTCTTCGAATTTCGTACCACGTTTTCGGATAGAGGGAGTAAAAGCAATAGCATTCAAAAGGTCAGCCGGTGAGCGCGAGCACGGCCCACGGGCCGGCGCGGGCGCCGACGGCGTCAGCGGCCGACAATGGCCGCGACCGGTCGTCGCGCGACCGTTACAGATGCCGGACCCTGAATATGCATGAACTATTCTCGACCCCGGGTTATTAAGAGCGTGGAGCGTGGGACCCGCTCGTTGCTCGCTCCCGCTACACTTTAGGCGTGATTTGACACATGACCTAACCTTTGCTCACAGATTGACACAATTACCACGACGATTTTGTGTTTGGACACTTTTATTAAGACAGCGCATCGAAACAACGATAATAACAATCGACGTATACGTGATGTCGAAATTAACAGGATACACACGTTTGGTTCTCAAACGATCGCACCTTTGTTTTCTATGAGTAGTGCTGAATCAGTAGAGAATATTTCGGAAACCTACTCATAATTTAATCAGTCTGAGTTTAATTTAATCTAGCACCATAAATCTTAATTAAAATAGTTCTTTAAAAATATTTATTGACAAATAATATAAAAAATACAAATAAACTGAAAAGTCTACTTCTATACATATTTCATTTACTTAAACAGACATATAACATGTATTATTACTCATTTACCTTTAGTTTTATTACATTATATACCAAAACATTACAATTATAAATTATAATATAATTAGATACAAAAAAAATATTCAACGTTCTATTTATTCATCAGCACAGAACTGTTTCTTAGGTTAGGTAGAAAGAGACGGTAGAGCATATATGAAAGCGAGCTTTTATAGAGTACTAGAACCTTAGCGTGAACATTTATCCCTATGTAACAAAACGAAATGTAAATGTACTGAATTGAAAAATGAAACATAAACATCGATCTACAAAAATTGTCGATAGGTGTCCCTAAAGCCGCCTTACCTATATGACTAGGTAATTAGTTCTATATTTATATGTATTTACAGCAAATTTGTTTATGGTCGATAAAAGCGATCGCGGTGGTATCAGACCTTTATAAAAGTCTACTTTAAGATAGAAACCATAGATTTCTAAAGGCACGATCTTAACATATCTCTCTTGCTTTACTGGCATTCATGAATCGTTTCAGCAAGTTCGTTGGCTCCGGTTAATTAAAATTTAACCTTTCTTTAATGTTCCACTAATTTGATTTTGCGTAAATTTTGTTTGTCGTCCCTTTCACTACAAATATTCGCCCTATAGATTTTGGTCAGTCTCCTTTCATTTTTCTCTTCTAAATAGCTAAATTATCTTTATCAACATATTTCTTTCAATATATCTATATTTAACGGCCACTCCACAACTTTTACGTAGAGGTCACACATCCACTGTACTGATCATTCTACTTACCCGTTTCTTCGGCCACACTCAACTTTTACTGCTACTATATAAACGTGGTGACCAGGACTTCACTATAGTCAAGCGCGCTTGTTGTGATACTCTTTGACTACTATGCATAACACCAAGCAAGGCATCATTCCTAAGGACTTTGTTTTGTCTTTGAGACGGTGCAACCTGCTTAAAATCGATCAGTTTTATATAATATATAACATAAAGTGGTTCTTTGCCAACAAAAAAAAAACATGCTGGTACAATTTTATTACTAACAAATATCTTGATATTAAGATTTTAAAAATTTGCAAGAATTAAAAATTTGCAAAAATATAACAAAAGAAAAAGACTTATGCTACAAAGAGGCGTAGAGGCTTTAAGACTTGCTTTATTAAATGATAAAGGGTGTAGGAGTGAGTCAAAAATCATCAAAAGCAGCGTAACAGATTTATTGTATGGGCCCTAATTTGCTAGGTCTTGTTTAGAATTATGCTATTTTCTAAATTTGCCCGTAAATATAAAACTAAACTAAGTAATGAAACAAAAAGTATTTAAATAATTGAATTATAAGACAGACAAATAAGCCAGAGACGTTACAGAAAGATGTCCAAGACATTACAAAAATTACAAAAAAAAAAAGAAGATAAAGCAACAAATGGAAAGACGACATCGTAAGGATAATGGAATCTACTTGGAGAACAGCAATGAATCGGTAACTTTGGCAAACTTTTAGGGAAGTCTATGGTGGAAAGCAATACAATCATCACAAAATCAGTGTCAGTTAATACCATCGAGAGTGAGTAAATTAAATTAAATTAGTTTACAATATATTAAGATAAAGGTTATGTAAGATTGTTAAATAAAGGCTATTATTGTTATAAAAAAAAAAATCCCTCGCAAAAACCAGTGTTAACTAATTTGAAAGCTAGTCACACGAAGATAAGTAATAGCGTAACTACAGTGTTCGCTCAGACAATAAGCAAAATGTTGAAAGGTGGAAATGTGAAAATGGTACATCTATGTAATCATTGCGGGTCTAGCATCTAAGCAATATACCCTACGGCAAAGAGATAATAATTACGAACGGTGTAATGTTTCCCTATGAACACATTTTCACATAACCGAAAATTGTTTTTTCATGCTTTCGAACTTCCATATTAAGGTAGTCTCGTAAGCGGCAGTGACGACCGGGCGCGCGGGCCCATCAATCAGCGCGAGTGTCGGCGCAGGCGTGGGTTCCTCGTCCTCCCGCGTCGGCCACTTGTCGCGCCCGCCGACCACACTACCACACCCAAATTGCTAATCAGTCACTAAGCTACGCCAAATCTCCGCCTGACTGGCGACCCGCGCTCTCTCGCCACATGCTCTTTCGTGTATAATGTTGTTTTCAGAAGAATCATAATAAGCAACAAATTAGCAGCCAAACAAGTAATTGCACTCATAAACAGTAACATAAGCTGTAAATGTAAAGAATATTTTAGTAATGTGAAATTTTTCACATGATTTGGTGACAAATTGAAATCAACAGAAGCCCATTACTAATAAACGTTTGTATTAATCATTTCGATAAGACATCCTGATGCATAATAATTTTGATCGCATTGATTTTGCATTCGAAGAGTCCTAGGTTTACTGTTTTTCTACTAGGTTTTCATGGACCAAATCATTATCTATTCTTTTGTAACATTGAAATCATGAAAAATAATAGTTAAGTTGTTGGAATGAACTCTTATTAAAGTGAAAAGGTATTAACTACTTAAGTCTGTGTCTTTGTCTTCATAGGAAAATATTTAAGAAAAACATTAAATAATTTATTTTATCAGTGATTTTAAACAAGTAAACGATGATATAAACTTTTTTGTCTGTAGGTTTGTGAGTAACTAAAAATATTATCTATTGCCCTAGAAACTTCAAAGACATATTTAGTCCGACACCATTACAAACATTTTTATAATGCTTCTTTTATATAGTGCAATTTAGGTGGTATAAAAGAAGCGATATAGAACATACGTAGAAAACAAGCAAAAGATTGTTGCTTTGAGAGTGTTGTAGACTCTGGATAGCGAGTAATTTATATATATTAATCCCATTCCCACAATCGTTTTCGACCCCAGTGCCGTTCTCAATTTTGGTCCCGGTCCCCGTTTTCTATTCTAATTTTGGTTTCGTTCTCGAGTTTGGTCCCGGTCTCGCTTCCTACTTTAATTCTGGTCTCGTTCTCGATTTCGTTCTCCCTCCAGCGCTCAATTCCGATTCCGTTATCTATCACAGTTCCGATTTGGACAAAGCCAGGGATAAATACTAATCCCGAAAGAAAATATAAGTTATATTGGTCGGGGATAGTGTAGCTTTCTAATAGTCAAATAATTATTAAAATCGTCTTAGGAATATAAATTCATGTATGAAATCAGCGGTAAATGTCAGCTCTCGCATTTACTTCTAAATAGTGTAGCTCCATCTATTACAAGGATGAATCTAGATTTCGAGTCATAATGAAGGGAGGTCACATACAAATAATAAGACAAAAACTCATTCCAGGAGGGAGGTCATGATCACCATGACCTCCCGCCTCCGCGCCATAGATCCGCTCTGACATATTATTGAATAGAGACAGAAGTTTTCACCAATAAAGTTTTACCATAAGCGGATCATTGGTTTAAACCTGGTGGTTGTCCACCTGCAAAGAGGACAATATATAAACATTGATTTTAATATATTTGATTTCTTTCATTTTATGTATCGCTCGATATCAATCTCAAAGCCGGTTTCGCTTTTGATTGATTACGTATATCCATCGTAGGTCATGAGTTCATACAAAGATTACTTCCAATTTAATCTTGAATTTTTAAATTTTTCGGACAGCTCCCATTTTTTCTTTCCCTTATTTGGACTATTACGAACATTAAAAAAAGTAAATTAGCCAAACTGGACAAGCTGTTCTCAAGTGATGTTCTTACTAATGAACAGCTTTTAATTTTATTTATGTAGATATGTAATCTATTTTACAATCTGAATTGATGATGTGAAATCATTCGTTGATGGTTTTACATTATTTTATTTTTTTGACGTGACAACGTCTTAAATTAGGTTGCGACTGGGAGTCACTTATGAAAAAGGTGTAACGCTCGGTAACGTAACGATGAGTCACCGAACGAGAGAGAGGCCCGCCGAATGCCTTGCGTCTCTCCCACTCAACTATGATCGGTCTGCCGCGCGCGCAGCTAGAGAATTAGTGCATAGCTTGCAAATGTATTGCAAGTTATTGTATGTATATTTGTATATAAATACGTATGTATGTGTAAAGGTAAAAATAAAATTTGTTAATATGAAATTCAGTGCGAGATTCTTTGTATAAATTAATGTTTTAAATATAATTCTTTGTATAAATAAATGTTTTAAATTGTTACTATTATTTCATCCTTCTTCCTACTATACGAATGAATATTCACATTAAAATGATTTTACCATTCAAAGTCGTTGTCACGTAAAACTTTCGCCCGTATACCGACTTTACAGGCAACCAAATTTTTTTAATTTTAATTATTTTCTTACCCCATAAAGCCCAGCGCGGCGGGCGCGCGAGGCAAATAGAAATGAAAATTGACTTGCTTGGATGTTGTATTTGATTTCCGAAATAGTTTTATAATTTAAGGACCTTAAAATAATATTTTAATCCCGAACGAACAAGTACATTAACGTGTGATCGAAAACTAAATAAAGTTTATTCATGACGTACTGTATTTTTATATTTTTTATTATTAACTGTATTTTTATAAATTCTGTATTAATGAAAAGTTATAATTAATTTATTATTCTAAGTCATATATTGAATTTTTGAATTCAAAGTTAGCTAACTGAAGAAAGCTTGCTATGATATTCTAATTAAGAGCTCGTCTTCTTCAATTTAATCGTGTAAAAATAAAATTTAAAATACATTTAAAGCCGTTGCAATAAAATTAATCCTACAAAGTCGCAGGCGTCGGCGGCGCTCAAATGAAGTATCATCGGCCATCGAGTGAGCGGGAACCGTACCGTAAAATAGAAGGTATTCTCGAAACAGCGCGCGAGATTGTCAATCGCGGCGCGGTACGAGCGCCGTCCTCCCAGAGGATCTCTGTGAATTTCGTCGCAATAGAGAATGTGTTCAGTAAACGTAAAATAAACATGGCGCGCAGCGGAAGCCAAACCCTCGCGTGGTGGCCAGCGCGCATATTCACATAACTCTTCCACGCATATACATATTTCTGTTTCGATGTTTTGCGCTTCCTTTAAACTAAAATACAATATGCTTTTGCATCGTTTCCATTGGTAGTTTAGGAAAATTTAGGATAAAAAGTGTAATATCATAGAAATCTATCATAACGACATAGTATATTTGTAATAATATTATTTACCTAATATAATTAAAAAAATCTTGATTTAAGGAACTAAAAAAAGTATCTTCAATTTTTTCATAAGTATGAAAAAAATGTGTTTTAATAATCACAAAAAAAAAAGTCTTGCAGTAAAACATGTTTACATCAACAACAACATCTTTATTAAATATGCCTATAAGATAAATGGTATTTTTTTTTAGCTATAAATGAGAATTCAGTTTTTCAATTGTTGTACCCGTATGTATAATTATGGACAAAATTTTACTGTAAAAAGTTATTTTGTGTAGAAGATAAAGGAATTTCCGAAAAGAAGACGTAAACAAAGTTGACAAAGCGTGACGCACGGAGCGCTACCGACTCGATTATAGTGAAGAGCGGAGCTATAAGATCGGCGAGTTTCATTTCGCATAGGTCGAGTGTCAGAAATAAAAGGATTGACCGGCGAGCCGACTAGTGCGACGAAAGCAAACAAAAAATTAACATTCAACTGAAACTTTCGTGCTCAAGAAAGTCACCCCATTTAAAAATTATCAATCGTGTGTGGAGCGAATGACATTTCTTTTATGTTTCTGCGTTGGATCGCAAGTTACGACAATGAATCAGCACGTTTATCCGCTATATAAGACGATTGTAAAGTAAAACGAGCAATTTTGAATAGGTGTCGCATGTGCAGTGTGACAACTCCATGTGGCATTAAGAAAACATTAGGGGCTGGCTATGTGGCGAGGGCGGCGGCCGGCTGAAGCGCATTATTTCACGATTTATCACGTGCCCCGATAGGAAAAGGAGCGCGACTGGTGCAGGCGCACTCGCATCTTTAGATATTCTTATCCGTAGAAATGCTTGTGGAATTGAGGTATCACGTAGTATTTTTATGGTTCTATAAACCCGATGAAAAAACGAAAACTTACGGGATCACTTTCGTGTCTGTCCGTCTGTCACAGCCTTTTCTCCGAACGTATAAGAAGAAAAAAATTGCGGTTTGGTACATATATACATTTTGGTGATCTATTCACGAACATTAGCATAAATAAAGTAATTCTCATTTAGGGCTCCATTAGAAAATAAAAAAAAAAGTTCAAGAGATTATGTAAAATATCAAACGCTGAGGGCTGAAAGTTATATATATATATATATATATATATATATATATATATATACTAGCTTTCGCCTGGCACTCTACCCGTGTGAACATGGAAGGAATTCTTTCACTTTTCTTTTTTTCAATCTTCTCATTTGCATGTATAAAATAGGACCGGTTTCAATAGTAATCGGATGAAATCCTTAGGCACGCAAAGAAAACGAACACAATACTCATTGAAGATAGTCTATTCCCAAGCAAGATTTTATTACAATCCATTTTAGTCTAGCTCGGACAAACAAACAAATACACTATATCAACAGTCAATCAAAGTGAATATTTAAAATGATAAATCTAGATTAGATATTTACCTGAGATATGCAGTAACATGCAGTATGCAACCCACCGCTGACTCTCGAATAGATTCGTTCGCTACGAATCCTCATTCAACGAATTGAATATTGATTCGAGACGATTGACAAATATCGAACACCTAATCAAGTGCTTATATTTTTTATTGATATTAGTCCGGTAAACAGTTATATTGTTATTTCTATGTACGTTTCATAACAACTAGGCACGTCCTCAGGAACATGCAGACAGTTACATCCATTAGGGTGTCAGGAGTATTAAAACTATCAACGAATGCTCTCCCAGCTCCTTCGTCTGATTCAATACAAGGCAAGTGATTCACTCAAGCGTGCATGTCATGCAACCAATGACTTACTCATTGCATGACGTGCATCCGACGAGGTGACTGAGAGCGTATCCGTTGGTAGTTTTAATACTCCTTCTCCGTCGCTGATGCACGTCTTGCAATAGGACCATAAGGTAAACATAGCAAAAATAGGGTCTTACTTTACTTGCAAGAAAATTTAAGTGAAAATTCAAGTTTCTTGCGATGACATATTTCGGTGAATCAACAATATCACTTTCTGTTTTATTCATATAAAAAGATGATTTTACATATTTGTAAAACGACAATATAGGTTTAAATTTAATTTAAATAAAATTTACAATCTACACTGAACCGGTTTTATACTGATCTTTAGATTAAGGAAAAACTTGGTGAAAATAAAAATTAAGTTATATTTAATTGAGATTTTACTTGCGTTGTTATAAAAATAAATGGTTAAACGCTTGTGTGGCACCAAAATGAAATGGTTCTGTAGTTATATTCTATCCACTTTTTAATTATTCTAAGGCGTACTTACTTTTAACTTTATTACAACACGCAAAAAAAATCATAATGAATCGTTTTCTAAAAAGGACCATTATAATAAATATGAACTATTTTTGTCACGGCTTCAATTATAAATTTCATTAGAAGGAATAATTTTTCGATTGCTAATAGTTTTTAATAAATTAATTACAGGGTAACGAGTTGGCAACAACCTTAAAACCCTACATCACGAAGGTGGAGGACATTGTCGTTGGGACAATTGTTCTCTGCCGATGAAATTAATGTAAATTTGATAGAAATTTGAAAATGACAACATTGCAACATAATGACAGAACCGCAATATACGATATATCTATATAATATCTATATACGGTAGGGAGAAAAACGAATGTTAACTGACTACGAAACCCATAATAATTTGAAACTAAATTTTACAGAAAACTGTATTAATTCAGCTTCCATAAATATAATGCAATAATTAGATGAATGCTATAGTGCATTCGATAAGCGACTGTATTAAGTTGGGACCAAAGTTATAGAATAAAGATCTTGATGAAATAATTCTGAAATTAAATGAAGGGGATGGATGGACATACATCTAGTTCACTTACTTCATTTAGAACTAGTTTTCGTTGGTAGCTCCGCCTGCGTGAACATACAATTCTAAATTCATCTTTATATCAAGCGATCTCTCTTTCAAATCATGATACCAATCCAGGTCCGCTCTTAATTCCGATTCTGGTTATGCTAATTATTATATTATAGTGCTCATTATTTGCAATTTACTATATATTTATTTGAATGGCGATACATTTCAGATTTTTTTTGGGCTATTTATATTAATTGTAATATCCTAAATACAATTGATAAGTTAAAACATAAATGTGTTCAACAGCCGGCCAGCGAGTCGTATTATGCCTGCTGTAAGCTTTGATCCGGCCCGCGAGACATTTTGAAAAATTTTGTGTCTGATATCTATCGCTAAAAATTATGAATACTACTTTAAAATGTACCCACTTTTTAACGCGGCCCGCGAACGTATTTGCACACTAAAGTTTGGCCAACAACATGTCAAAGATTGCCCATATCTGAGTTAAAATCACTAACATTAGTCTGATTTTTACACCTATCACCACTCCGAGCAATAATGATATACATTTCTATTAGCCCGGGGAAAAGTTTTTTGCGTACTTTATAATTAAAAAGTTGCAGTAAAACCTCTTTGGTTGTGTTGTTTTGATACCATTAATAGATCATATTTTATATAAAAAAAAAGTAAAAACGGTGTCTCGCCATTTTTCTATTGTTTTTCTGTCCACCGAAATGCATGAATCTAATGTAAAAACTTATTACATATTTAGAAGTTCTTTACAAAATAGAGAAAATTGTGACCCAAGCCATGGAAAAATTTGTGACGCTTATGGATCTAATGCAGTGTAGTAGCAAAAAACTGATTCTAGCGTTTCTAGTCCTGTAATTTTTATATCAAAGATGAACTTAGCTCTGATCGAGTTGTTACGAATAAATTCGATGTCATTTCGGAAAAAGTAGAACAAGATTTGCATATTAGTTCTTACGACGTGGCTGAAGCGCTAGAGATTGACCACAAAACAGTTTTGACCCATTTGAAAAAATATTGATTCTTGGTCCTACACGAGTTTACTGAAAGAAACCTAATGAATCGTAGTCATTTACGATTTTCTATTGAAACGTAATAAAATTGAACCGTTATCACTGGTGATGAGAAATAGGTTATCTACGACAAGAACATCGAAAAAGGTCATGGTCAAAAGGTGAGCGAGCTCTACAGACTGTAGCGAAACCCGGATTAACTCGCACTAAGTTGATGCTACGTGTATGGTGGGATTGGAAAGTCATTATTCATTGAGTTTTTACCACTGGGAAAAACCATAAATTCGGATCTTTACAGAGGAACAGATTATGAGATTCAAGGAAAAAGTAGAGAAAAAACGGAAAGAATTGATCGACACAAAGACTGTGATATTTCAGCATGATACGCCAGATCACACACATATTTAGCTACTCAGCGAATATTGAGAGAATTAAGTTTGGAAGTGTCAATGCATCCACCATGTAGCCCTGATCTTTCCTCAGATTTTCACCTGTTTCGGTCTCTTCGAAATTCTTAGGTAGTGTTAAATTAACATCAAAAGAGAGGACTGTGAAAACTACTTTCAGCTGTTTTTTTATTAGAAGTCCCAAAATTTCTACAGCAATAGAATTATATTACTACCTACAAAATTGTCGAAAAAAATGGCGCATGTATATAAAATTAAATTATGTATGTAAATGTAAATAAATATGTAAATTAAACGTATATAAAATATGATGAATAATTATTTTGAATTTGTATATAAAATACGAAAAAACATTTTACCCGACCTAATAAATATATATCGATGAACAGCGCAAGCCCAGTTTTGAAGTAATATTCAAAGGGTTTGAATTGCAATTAAGCCTTTTAATTTAAACAAATAACAATAACATTGCAACTGAATCAAATTTAAAAAATATAATTATCACATATATAAAAAAGTTTTCATATGTGCTGTTAATTTGTATATACTCTTAACATTGTCGGTGATGCGAACTGTGTAAGATTGTACAGATACAAAAATCACTCAATATGTGTAAAGTAGTTTTCACATATACTACATTAATATTGAATAGTTTTCACATATACTTTATGACAATGTTAGTGAAACGTTAGGTGAACTCATAAAATTGTATCCATCCGAAAATCGCCTAGGTAACCTGTGTATAGAAGTTTTCACTTCAAAAATAATCATAAGAAGCAAACTTAATGAAAAATAATCCCGGAACACAAAATTTTTATTTTAAATAATCGACTAAAAAGTTCATTCTACAGTTGTTAGTCATTGTATCTATTGAAGAAAAGACAGAAAAATATTTCTTGATAATTCTATAAGACTGTACAGGAACGGGGATGTATATGCACACAAGTACCGAGAGGCTCACGTAATGAATATGTGCTATAAATTAATTATATTTATACATGTAGCGTTTCAAACAAAAGCTGGTGCATGTAACGCGCATTGTAGCTTCAGTGCAGTATGTTCGGAAGCCAGCCAACCCACAGCGGTAACACGTTTTGCGAGGAATTACCGCGAACGTGCCGATGCGGTACCGATGATACCGATTAGTGCGTGGTCGATATGCAAGCACGTTGCGTCGTTGTTTATGCGCCACAAAAACCGTTTTGTACTGTGCGCGTGCCAAATGCGACGCACTAGGCTTGGAAGAGATTTTTGTGCGGTCTTCAGAGGAAGGTCGGTCGCAAGCTCGTGCGCAGCCGCGTGGCCGTTCGCGGCGTGCGGCGCGTCATTATCGTTAGGAGCGAGCGGCGGCGGCGGCGGGGCGCGGCCGCGGCCGGCGCCGGCTGCTGGCGAGTATCGCGCGTCACGGATTCGAGAGGCTTCGTAACGAGCAGGCTCGCGTTAATTGAACCCTTTATGTTAATTTTAATCATCGCCTGCCGAATGAGTCGGTCCCTGTCGGCCGACGCGCTGTGCCGCACTGCTTATTTCTATACCCGACGATTGGATCGGTGAATCCTAATTATATAGAATGAGTACGTAGAAGCAGATTGTGCCACTAAAAATGGAAACAGCGTGTTGTTCATTTTGCATGGCCGTTTGGTTTGCTGAAAGTTTTGACAGAAATAATTTAGGTATCTATTCAATACGGAAGGCTATTTAAGACCAAACCACATCGCGTTTGTTCCCCCGTCTTATTTTATGACAAGTAGACGAAGCTAAGAGCTAGGAGCTGCGTCGCGCTGCGGCGCGACGTGGCGTGCCTGCTCCATAAATATTTTACGTTCCACTTCTTTATGGCATTGTGATCAGATTGTCGATGTCGCCGGCGGCGGGCTGTGGCGCGCGCCTCGGTGACTAGGCAAGTGAACCAGGATAGGACTCCACATAAATAAAACTTTCAATATGCCATCCCCGTAACCGTATCGGCGTAAGCTGCACTTTATTAAAATATGTGACAGCACTATATTTATTGTAAAACTTAAAAATAAGAAACGACTTAAGCATTTCAATTTGTAAGCTATAAATTTGAAACAGATGTTGCTAAAATAATCTTATTATAAATTAGTAATGATAAATTGTCTAAATTGTGCAATTAAGTTCACAATATACATATTTCATCAGGCGTATTGAGTGAGATATATTGAAAATAGCAGAATTAATACTCCTTTAGTTAGGTTAAAATTTTAATAAATGAATATTCGAGTCTAAGTGGCGCCATATAATAGAATTGGGATTAATAAAAAATAATTATATTTACATATAAGAGACCAAATTTTTGTAAAACTCTATGAATGCAATATGTTGGCCGTAAACTATGAAGTGAAATTAATATTCATGATACGATTACACATTTTTGACGTGACAACGTCTTATAAATTGGTTTGCCGGGTGACACTTCAAGAAACTGCGTTACGCTCCGCTCACGTTATGCGCTCACAATGAGAGCGAGTGAGAGGCACGCGTCCCTTCCACTCGGCATGGTTAGCCCGCCTAAGAGCAGAGAGAGACAGACATAAAAGTGAAAGGCACGCGTCCCTTCCACTCGAGCACAGTTAGCCCGCCTAAGAGCGAGAGAGACAGAGACGCAAATGTATTGCAAGTTATTGTATGTATATTTGTATATAAATACGTATGTATGTGTAAAGGTAAAATAAAATTTTGTTAATATGAAATTCAGTGCGAGATTCTTTGTATAAATTAATGTTTTAAATATAATTCTTTGTATAAATAAATGTTTTAAATTGTTACTATTATTTCATCCTTCTTCCTACTATACGAATGAATATTCACATTAAAATGATTTTACCACTCAAAGTCGTTGTCACGTAAAACTTTCGCCCGTATACCGACTTTACAGGCAACCAATTTTTTACTTATTTTATTAATTCTAATTGTTAGTATTGCGTATCTTTTTTTGGATTTATGGCCTTAACAATTTTATATGATACTTAATGTACTTTTTATAAAGTACATTGTATTTCATTAGAAAAAATCATTAAGTAGTATACAGAATATTTTTACAAAAAAAAAAACACTTTTCGTCGCATGCAAATCATAAATTAATTGTCACATGTGCATAAGTATCACAGGTCGTTCGCAAATAAAATACGTTTTAAGAATGCTATCAGATTGGAAGTGTACGCGGTCAGTCGGAGGCGGCGCGTCGACTCGAATGCGATCCGCACCGCGATCGCGGCGCTCGGCGCTCGAAAGCGTATCGCCTACACGAATTCAGGAAAGGGAGGCGGTAAGGTCGCGTTACGCCGTTTGAAACGGAGACGCGAGGCGCCTGGAGACCAACAAATTAACTCCGGCTGGGGGAGCGGCGGCGATGCCCGCCCCGGCCGCGCCGCGGAGAGGGGACGATAACGTCTCGCCGCTGAAGGGAAAACCTGAATATTTTCAAGAAATTACGTAACCGAATTCGTAGAACAAAGTCCGCGCGAAGTACCAAAGAAACGGTATTGGTTTATTCGTAGCTGCGCCGTGGAAAATTAAGTTCTTAAAACGAAAACTTTACTGGCGAAAAGAGTTAAATAAGCTTTTTATTTTAGCTTATCTTAATGGCGAATTAGGAGGTAGTAGTACTCCCTCGCGGAGCTTTTCTGCAGACGAGTCTAAAAAACCTATGTTATGTTCGAACTACTTTAGCAACTATAAATTCAAGCACTAGTCACTAATTATGACATCTTTTTTTGTTTAAGTACTATAATGAACGGTTTGTTATAGAAATAGCATATACATACTATATATTTAGAAATGAGGCAATCGTACGTAGCAATAAGTTTACATATAAAAAACTTTTAAGAGCTTTTACTTATTCGTCAAATGCATTTATTCCATTTGTGGAGAAATGCAAATTGGATTTGTCCTACTTACCGATATTTCATGAAACGAAAAATTTCTACACTTAAATAAATTCGAAAATGTTACAGTAGTCCTTGTTGTACCTTCTACTACCCACCTAGACTTGATGCAACATGCGTGTTGGTCTTCAAACGAAGGAACTCTTTAAGGTTAATAGCATCCGTTTGAAACCTTGTTATTAACGCTCAGATTAGTCAGAAAACAATTTTAACAACGAATATAAGCCGTCAGCAAAATTATGCTAGAGCATTTGCTCATAAAAATAACCTTTTATGGCCACCTCACATTAGGCAATCAAATTGTTGACAGTATCGATCCGAAATATTGTCTATGCCATAAGAACTACGAGTATGAATCAGAGCCAGAATGCGGAAATGGTTTTAGCGCAATATAATGTTTGGGACATTAAAACGAATACTATCTAAGTAGTTATTAAAATAATCTTCAAAGTAAATTTACTAAATAATAAGCTATAGTTAAAACTCATATAAATGAAAAAAATTAAATTTGCGGTTGGGGGACCTCCGTCAAAAATGAAGTTTTTAGTAGGGAATAAAATCGATGAGTTTAATTTGATATTTCAGGAAAAATATTAATTTAATTTAAAATTAGATATAAATTAGTGAATTATAAATTATATAAAAAGATACCAAATTTCAAGAGAGACAGAGAAAGAAAGTCACTCCAATAGATCATCATTCAACATACAAAGCAGAATATGTTAAATTATGTTAATTCATACTGATGGTTAGTAAGTCTTGTTGTGAAATTACAATGTAAAAGGTCACATTTGCGATTATCTTACGACAAGACTTTTTTGAAACCACCTGTGTAAACTAAATAGATTTCATTGCATTGGTACTATTACGAAAATAATTATTTCACAGTTTTCATTGATTTCTTGTTCGGTTTAAACTTTACTTTTTATTGGATTAAATACAACATATATGCATAAGCGTTTTGTCATATTAAGGCAATACTGTGTATTCACTATATTCAATTATAACTATAGCAGTTGAATACACTATATTCAACTGCTGTCAACTATAATTTCGAATCAATGCATTATAATATTTTTATGTAGTTAAAAATAAAAGACAATCGGTTTATTCGAATCTGTCGTTTTTGTAATTATTTAATTAGATGGTTTAATTATATTTTTTTTAAAGAAAAAAAAATCTAGGTATAGGAAAGTTATTATTTGCATCTAATTTGGAATCTGCAGGATTTAGGAACTTCAAAACCTTAAGACTGATTGAATTTCATATAGTCACCATTCAGTGTATAGCAAGTAATTTATAATGACTATTGTTCTTTAGGCGAACGATTGTGTTGGATGCAGAGCCATGTTTTTGAACTGAACCTTCAAAAAACATCTAACTTTTACAGTTCGGATACAATATAAGACAAAGTATAATTTAAAAAATTACATTTTAGCTGTTTTGACGAAAATAGACTATTTTGATAAGATTATTTTTAGAGTCTACAAAATAATAACCAAGAATACCGGTCCAGGGAGAATATTCTCCGGTATTGACCACATCAATCACTTTCTTTTGTACCTATTTGCACAGAAATTGGTAGAAAATAGTAGTACTAAAAATAAACCGATCAATTATATTTAGAAAGGCATTAATATTTCAGACGGGGGACGTTTGTAGATACACGTTGAAATCACGGAATTACGTTAAGATACGAAATCGTCAATGATACAAGTTCATTTGTCTATTGTGTGACTGTCAAATATTTTTTTTTTCATTTTTGACATCAGTATATTTTCGTTCAGTCGAGACTCGAGATCGATATCATAATGCGTTGTGGTCATCTTTACTTCTTATTTTAAGCGTCTGTCTCCTTTTATTGTGTTGTACTTTCGACGATTTCAGCCCCTATTATGAGTTATAGTACCATAAGTGTACTTAACAATTTTCGATTATTGTTCCATACGCATGACACACACAATGAATTGTATCACCGATCATAAGTTAACACTGCAGTGTGTACGTAATATGGTTGGAGGAAGGTATGCAGCAAATCCTCTGTCGCCAATTATTCACACTAATCTTCAACTTTAAGCGCTCCCACGCTACAGATTCGCCGGCGAGAAGTGCTCTTTCGTCGGCTCGGGCCGGCCCGTGACGCCTCAGCGCCTGCGCCGCGTCATACGAAGGATTCGCGAGGTGGGGAATAGGAGTATGTAACGTTTTTTTATTAATTGGTTGTGACATGCGTTTAAACGCATCCAATTAATAAATTTATGCCAATGCCATGACAGGATTGGTTAGAAGGTCAAACGGATTCTTATGTCCAAAGGGCCCAATTGACCTGTCTGGACGTATTCGCGAGTACGGGGAATTGAAGTAGTAAAAAACAAGCCAAGAGCGAATCCAACTCGCTTGCAGATGGTTCCGTACACTAACTTATCGTAATACTCTGCAAAATCGAGTAACAAAATTTGAATTTTTGTTTATATTTTCGGGTAAACTATAAGCGAGGCTCAATATTTCCTATTTCTTTTTTTTTTAACTCAGTCGTCTTGGAGTTAAGGAGGAATGCTCGATTTCTATACATTTTCTTATAGTAACAACATAAATTTTAAAATTATTAAAAAATGCCTCTATTTCTCATAGAAGTTTTTGTTTCATTTTTGATATGTCGTAAGATGCACTAAACCAAAGTTATTTCTCTAATTTTGTAACTGCCTCACAATTAATCTACAAAGTCAGAAATTGTTTAGTTACGCCATAAGTTAGTACCGAATCGCATTTTTTTTTCTATTAGATTTAGAAAAAATATGACAAGCAGACAGATACGAAAATTATAAACTATATTAATTATTTATATTGATTTTTTATTTATTATATATTAATTATTTATTAATTAACTAAATTATAAATTATATGAATTCCAGCTCTAAAACTTATATAATATGTCGGAGTAGTTAATTCTGAAGAAAATTTAAATGGACAAAATTAAATATAAAGAGACGGTAATAAATTTAAACACAGATTTGTCGGAATAATTATTGATAGGCAATTTACTTCTGCCGTCCTCTAATAAGTACTTCAAGAAGGATGTATGAAAATATATCTTATGTTACGTAAATATAAAAGAACAAGATATTATACTGTTATCGGTACATCAGACGCCACGTCGCGGCGGTCCAATGCAAAAAGTAAGCAAGAAGAAATCTGCCAATAGCAAAGCTTTAAGCCCGGGTATAAAATTAAATGGGTAGAAGGCGTTTTTGCGAGTTTATCGAGCGTTCCACATCGGGCCAGCGACCGGTTGCGAAGGTTATGTATGGCAGCGCTGCCCGCCCGTCCTCGCGCGGCCGAGTGACCTGCCGCTGCGCCGCCCGCGCGACACCGACATCCTGACGTCGCACTCAGTAACGTTCATTAAAGATCGTACAAACTACGAGTGCAGTAAACTTTTGTATAAAGATAAAAATAAAAAATTATGACGTAATTTACTGTCAAAACAGTTTATGGTGATGGGTTCGAAGGATTTGCAAAAGATGTAATTGCAAATAAAACATCAATTGATTGAGATACGAAATTGTTTGTTGCATAAACATGTATATGAAAAATCCATTTCAATCATGTTTTGATTCATAGAACAATTGAATAACTGCTAAGCTGCGAACCTGAACTAGGATTTAGTAGCAAAGTAGTTATTTTTCTGGTGGTGTCCACGTCTATAATACGACGCAATCACTAGACGACAGATACATATTAACACGCAGAGGGCTCGGCCGTGAGCGCTCGCGCTTTTAATGCGAATTTATCGACTCAAATTAATCGTGAAGTAGAGAGCGGCCCGAGGAAACTTGCGTGAAACGCGATAAAAGGCCTCCATTCCCGTGAACAGGAATTCGCAGCCCGTTTGTGTAGGCATTCGACAGCGATGCGATATGATCTATCAAAGACGTTCTACGATGAAAATGTTTGTTTTGGGGACCTTTACACATGTGTAGAGAATAGAAAAAAGTGAGATGGACTTATCTGGTTTAGTTTGATTTTGGGTATATGTGAAAACTTTCATATGTATATATGGAAGTTTAATATTTTGATTATACGATCAACATAAATTCAATATTCATATAATGAAGAAGGAACACACCAGTAGAAGTTTAAGATTCTCTGCGTATTTACAAAAAATGGGTGCAGCACAATTTTTCTAATGTACTTCAGTATTCCCTTCATATGTAGAATTGTCAATATTTCATAGTTTCTATGTCCAGAATATACAGTTTTTATGTTCATGTTTTGAATTCTTATAGAATCAGACTTACGTTTGTTTGTCTGCAGCTTAACAGCTAACAGCTAAACAGCTTAAGTTTCCGAATCTCCTAGACGAAAAAAATTTGTAAGTTGGTACACAATATTCAAAGAGATAAGCAACCTAATCACAAATGTATAGCGCACATTAGCAAATTTCTATTTGGGAGGTTAATTCTAGGTGTGAATTAAAAATTTTTTGGTCAAATAGATCGTATGACAAATTAAATACTTCTGTGAAATGAAATTCTCCGTAATTTTCCTGTTTGAGTTCTACTCCATCGCGTGTGCATACTTGACAATTTTAGATTCTCTTTCGAGTTAAGTAATTTAAAGTCATGAGTATTGGATAAAGGCCTGTACCAAAACGTAAAAATAGAAACAGTTTAGCATCATCTTAGTTCAAATGTCATTTAGTTCATCTATCAGACTGAATGTTACAGTGCTATTTAAATATTAATATAAAATTAAAATTCTATACAAATAGGTAGTTATTATAATTATATGGTCCAATGTTTTCTAAGTCTAAACACTTTAAAGTACGTTTTCATATCCGATATCATAATTTTAATATTAAAACTGAAATACTGTAAGGCTCGACTATGGAAAATTCTGTTAGTGTTATTTACATATGCATTTAAAAAAAACAACAGGCTTCGAATATTATACAACATTTATATTTTTAGATCTTCATTTAGGTATCATTAAGATTGACATAGTTGACCTTATAGGTTTTGTCGCGACTTCACCCGCATAGATCAAATCAAATTAAAAAATGTTCATTTCGTAGGTAATATAAATTACACTTGAAATGCGTCATAAACTGTTTTCCACATTAACATTACCACCCATTCCAAATGCGTATTTGCAGATTTTCGTATATGTATTGAGATGTTAAAGTTAAAATACTAATCTACTTAAATTTTTCTCTGAGAGATGTCATTACTCTCAAATCATAAACAGCACGAATAGCTCGCTGCTGCAGCACAAAAAATGGGTTAACATCGGCTGCGTGACCCCATCACAAAATTCCATAGGTTATGAGACTATGAAAAAAACTGAAATAAATTAGTCTCGCGGCGCTTTGATCTGTAAGTCGCCGAATTCTTTTCACTGCATATGCTGCAGAACTAAGACTATTCACCAATCTGGTAATATAAGAATTCCAACGCAATTCAGCATCTAAAATGAGACCAAGGAATAAGGTCATGTCCACAACATCCAGTATCTCGTTCCTGACCATTATTATTACGTTTTCGTTGACCGGTTTAGCACTAGTCAAGGAAAATTGAATAAGTTTGGTTTTCCTCTCATTGATAAGAAGATTATTAATACTAAACCACTCAATTACTTCAGATATGGTACTGCTTACTTCGTCAAAAGCTGGTTGACGAATAGAAAATATTGTTCGAGATTTCATCATCATCATCGCTCAACCTTCAGCCAGTCGCAAAGATTTCTATATTTATTAAAATCTAAGCCTGATACTATACCCATTACCGATAAAGATCTTTATCCCATTCTTGGTTTCAATGTATCAAACTTTGTTAAAATTGGTCAATCCATTATTTAGTTTCAAGAACATGTACAGAAACACAGGCAGATAAATAAACAAATTATATTTTAAGTAATACTGAGTTTTATCAGTGTGCAAAATTTCATAAAAATTGGTTACACTAATATGGTGATAAAAAGATATACAGAAAAATAGACAGAGGCGGCAGGCAGATAATATTACATGATTATTTAGTAGTACACCAAATTTTATTAAAGCCGGTTTAATCATGTTCAGTTATAAGAAAATATAGAAAACACGTACTTTACCAAATAAAAAAAATAGACTACATCCTCAATGTTCAGCGCATTAGCTATGGAAACGTAACAGAAAGACGAAACACAGTGTAACTTTCATATTTAAGATGCTAGTACGGATGTCACTGACAATATTAAGTAATGTGATGCAACAGCGAGAGGGACAGGTGTAACTGGTGTGGGCGTCCGTTCCGGGCCCCTATAAAGCCTTGCTTTACGCGAACGTATAATATTGCGCCTGTAGGCACACCTGCGTAGTTGAGGGAAACTTTTAGCCGCGCATAAGGAGCGACCCGACAACTTGGTCCGCACCAGAGGCAACAATCTCGGAAAACTTGCGGTGATTGTCGGGCGGCCTCATGTTTAACTGCCAATAAGCGGATTTGCCGCATGTTCAGTGTATCTCTTTAGAATGGATAACACAGTATAGTAACAAACACACAGCATAGTATTGCAAAGTTTGCCTGTTTAGCCGTCTGTTTATTCCCTTTAAATACGACAAGGTCTAAACGTGTTTTAATGTTATTTTCAATGACATATTATTTCAAGTTTAGAACTTGACTAGGTTGTAACGAAAAGCCATGTTTTTAATAAATAGAAAGAAGGTTTTAGGACACAAATTTCGAAGCATTGATAATTTACATTAAAGGATTTCAAAAAAAGTATTAATCTGTAATCTTGATGGACATACAATTTAGTAAATCATGCAAAAAAAAAACATAAATGAATAAATATAATTCAACAAAGATCGGGAATTATCATATTAAACCGACATCATTTATGGAGTGTGGTTGCAGTAGAGTGAAATGATATTTTCAAACTCAATGTTATATAGACTACCAACGGAAATACCTTACTTTGAACTTAATACAATTCTTAAATATCAGCTTTCTTCAAAAGGAAAAGCCAGTGATTCGAAGCCGCTTACAAGGAGCTTCGAGTACGGAGACTGCATAATACATCGCTGGGAATGCACCGCAGTTTGATCCCTCACCAGACAAAGTAAGTGCGAATATTCCCGAAGTTGCCCGATCTAAGTACTATTTTCAGGTAGAGCGCATGCATGTTACAATTGAGTGATAGGAATTCATGTTTAGTAAGCGAAACATTTTTCTAATGTATTAACAAAAATATTCTTAAGCACATCTTGATAGAATTTTCCCTTTTCTAAAGAATAATTTAAAATAAACTGGAGTTAATAAATTTACCTTGGAGCTAAAATTTAGAGTTAGCGACAAAACGGTGTTTCAATACATCTAAAATAATATATTGACAATGAACTGATTGTTATTTATTTTTTAATATTATCAATAAAAAGGGAGATAAAAATTGCAATAAGAAGCAAAATCGAAATAGATATCCACATACCGAAAATGGGATCGATGAAGAAATCAAAATTTGAATTGGTTTTAAAATTAGGAGGGAAATGGGAATCAGTATTAAACCCACGATCAAGATCAGATCAAGTCAATTTCAAAATATCTATTGAAATAAGACTCAAGACGGAAACCAAAAGGTCGAAATTATAATAGACACGAACATATCTTGTTGGATTTGTTAAGGTTAAAAGTATTTGAAACTTGTTTTAATATATATATACATAATACTATCAACAGTACGTTCAACACAAAGTACGACATACATATATACGGATAGAGACGTAGTAGTTGTCTAGTATGCAAAAAAAATACAGGCATGAAAACGATCACCCTTCATTGGCGAATGATAGTTTCCTTACATTCAGGATCGATCAGCGAAATGCGCGTATCAGTTTATAAGGCAACATGACCGGAATAATTACACTAATGCAATAGTCGAACAAAATAGCGGCGAACGCGTTCGATCGGCGTGGGGTGGGCGGTCGTTTCGCCCGAGGCCGACCTTCGGCCTCGAGGCGGAATGGTGAAATTTTGCTCCAGAGCCGCGTCCATAGGTCGTAAAGCTCTAACAGCGCGTGGATAATAAATATACGGCGCTGTTTCTGGCCCGAGAGCAGCCTAATAAAACGGGCGGCGGGCGCGCTCGGCGCCGCCGCTGCGTCGCTCACCTGGCCCGCTACGGGCTCCCGCTACGCCCTCACCGGCGCTTTTATTATAATTTCGAGGGGCAACCCTTTTGATTTGTCCTCCGCATGACAGAACTTTGCGTATTAGTCGGCGATCATACGAAACTTCACTAATTCAAACAAACGCACTAATCGGCCGAGGTACGTCCGGAGAACAATAATGTTACCCTCGGCACACGGGAACACGGTAAGTTTTGAACTTGTTAGACTTTGATATTGATGTACGGGAGTTAAACAAAAGTTCCTCCATCTGTGACCACCGCTAACGAACCGCGAACTAATACAATAAGTCAAGCACTTACGAGATATTGTTAGATCGGCATCCGCTGATTTATATATATCTGTAGACGTTTGAATCCGTCCGCTTACCTAATGTGGAACTATTAATACAAACGAGGAAATATAGCTAGAGGGTGATCTAACAATAAATAATCAGGTATCGCTCGACGTCTTGTCTCAGCATTGGTTACCCGTTTGAAGGCTATTCACTTTGGTTATTTAATTTATTCTACATTCTTTGAACTTTTAATACCACGTAATAGTCGTTTGCTTGCATGACCTTCGAAAGCTTTTAGATGTGAGACGAGGACACACAACGGTGATTGTGTTTCTAAAAATAAAAAAAAAATTGACGTTGACGTAGAAACGAAAGTGCTTAATCTCGGTAACAAGTCTGATTTCAAAATACGAAGTGCGAGCCAGACTCGTTCATACGTTATATACTTTCAATTTTTTTTTAATAAGGAAACTTTAGAATGCTTAAATATATTATTTTATTATTTGATATAATTATAATTGTATAATTATATTTAGATACGTGACGAATAAAGGAAAATTCGTGTGTTATTATAGTTTTATAGTACTGATATTTACGATGATGCTGCAGAAATCAAGGTTCAGTCGCTATCTTCCAGTATAGAATTAATCGTATCGGTGTATGGAAACAGACCATTTAATTGTTTAAGTGTTTTTTCTATGTATACCAAAAACGGTTTTCCCTCCCGAAATCATGTAGTATTATAAATTAATATTCGATACAAGCAATTGATGCGTCAATTACAGCCGTTAATTTTTTTTATATAGTTAATTCTCAATTTTGGGGTTTCACGTTGGGAATCCTTTTGTGCCAAATAATAACTTTTAAAAGACTGTATACAAATATTTATAACGTTAGTCACCCCATAAAGTTGTTCACTGTCAATAATTATATAATCGAAGCTTTTACAGACAAAAATTGTAAAAGGAATAATAATAATGATATGTTTGAGACGTTCAATTCTGGGATGTCAGGGTACTGTACTACATTAATCGCATCGGCGCTTACGTCGTTCATTGCAAATTTGTAGATATTCAGTGAAATAGGAGATCGGCCGTCATCTCCACAGTCACAAGTCAATCATTCCGTCGAGATAGGCTGTACAGCAGTTTTGATCGCCCGCCAGCGCAGACAACGGACTACGTGCGTTTAGTCGCGGGGGCACGCTCCACTCCGTGTGTTTTTTCTAGTCAACCGTAGACAATCACTCGGTTGATGTCCCGCTGATCGATCGTTTCGGGAATGAGAATAGAATTCGTGTTCACGTACTTTCAGTTTTGCCGGATGTACAAATACACTAAACCGATTAAAATTTCTTCTACTAATCAATACAACGAGTTAATATAATTTGCAAAATTCAATTTATAAATATAGGATGAACGATTTGAATTAAATTATTAGCGGTGAATATTACAGTTAACACTTTTGGGGAAATTACTACCATTGTAAAAGTTTAGCCATTGAGACGAGTTAAAGTTTTGAAAGATAAGCTAAAAGATCTTGGTCTTTTGCCAAGGGAGTAATCATGAAAAATATGACAAGCAGACACGCTGCGATATTAAAATAAGAAATAAATTTTTAGTTGGAAGCATTTTCAAGTGGGTTGTGCAATACTTTCAAGGCATAGGAACTAAGTTTATTAATCTTAAATAAGTAATGTTGACGTTAGTTCAAATTCGATTTCATTTGAGAAGAGTCATTTGAACAAAAGTTGTTGGTGTTTTTGTTTATTAATTTATAAATCAAATGCAAAAATTAAAAATATACTCACTTTTGAAAGAGCTCTTAAAGTGACGTTTGACTCCGGAACAGTATCTGAAACAAACGAATACAAATAAATAAACGAATACAAGTAAAACATTAAAAATTAAGAGCAAAATAAGTAAACGCGGCTTCTACACTAAAAAAAACTGGTCAACAATTCAAAATATTTCATAATATTTTAGTCATTATCAAAATTGAAAATGCAATTGACCCAACATTTAAAGTTTACTTTCAGATGATGTATTGTGAATTTATTGGATTTATCCGTTGTGGCAAGTAAAAGGAACTCAGACGAGATACAATTATCACGAGTTAGTGTTTATTGAAATGTTTGGTATTTTTTTCACTCCCTAATTTAAATATGACCCTTATTTCATAATTATAGGTATTTGGAATGTAATTTATCGAATTATGAAAATTGTAAAAAGTTTTCTATTTTGCTTATCCATTAAATTTAAATTATTTTGTAGTCTTGAACTTCTTTTTTTATTTATAATTTATTTCTAGATTTTTATATTGAAATTATAAAAATACCTTTCAAACCACATTCTCTGTCATCGGATAGATGGAGGGTCAAAGATAGATACTACAAATTTGTATAGTCCATCATCGGTCCATGCCAATTCTTCAAAATAATTGAATTACACCAATCATAATAAAAGGGTAGGTGAGGCCAGAATCGTTCGTCGGGTGGGGCGTCGCGCGCTCAATTCCTAAGTGATATCATTTAAGTTCGCTCAGCACACACCGCCGAGCGAATATAAAACTAAACCAATTACAAGTTTTCCAATATGCCCACCAAATTATACCAATGTTAAGCTCGCCGTAGCTTCTCGACGCGTATTTCCTTCAAGTTGAGGCAGTGCGAAATTTAGATAGAACGCGGACAGAATTCTCAGTTGTCGAATCGAATTGCACAGATGTGAAATATAACTTTACAAAATTAACAATATTCGGCGGAATCGTTATATCTGCACCGCTTTTCGGGTTTATTTTTCACATGTTGAATACGCCAGCTGACAAAGCGGGCGCGCCGGAGCTAGTTACGAAAACAAAGGCCGTTGTTATGAATCGCGGAGGAGCCAGGTAAATAGAGTTATTTGCATTGCCCGCTCCCGACTACGGCCGCCCGGCGCGGGATTTGCGACATCCGCCGGTAAACCGGGCCGGCCCTCGTGCGGCGAGACGGCCTCGCGGGCCACGCCGTGTCTAATTGTGATTACTCCGTGTAAGAATAACCTATTAATCTGTTGTAGCCTACAATTTGGAAAAATGGGAATACTCGTATCCGTTTACTGTTCACGGAAATGGAGGCATCTTATTTGTAATTAAATTAAAAGTGCAGCCAACATAATGGACCTAATTTAATTGTTATAAGCCAAAATTAATGTAGAAATATCATAAAGTTTGTGTATTCGCTGCTTTATAAAATTACTAATTGGAGTAATAACTATGATTTTTAAAATAATTAACACCAATTAAGAAATGCAAAGTTAGTAACGCTATTTTCACCCACAAAACCAGTCAATTCAAACACCCGTATGGAATGTTCTGTACATTATTTAAAAACAAATTGGGCCAATTGATTATTAACAATTTGCAATTTAATGGGACAGAGAGATAAATATTGAAGAAAAATAAAAATTTTTCTTCAGAAACTGAAAACATATGAAATTAGTTTTACTTTTCTTGAATATATTTTAAAACTTCTATGATCCCGAATTATTTCAAAATATTTAACTTGCTTTAAACAAATAAGTTCTACGTAAAGTATTTGTTGTACATTTTCCAATATATAGATAGAGAATATGTATTTTTTTTAGAAACTGTAAGTATTTGAGACTTAGTTTTATTTTTCTCTAATTTGTATTAAAGCTTGTATGAGCACGAATTATTTCAAAAGATATCATTAGCGAATTTAACAAATAAATGGAAAGTAAGCTATTTTTGGGATATTTACGGATATACGAAAAAAACTGTGCAAATAAACTTTAAAATAATAATAAATCGAATTTATTATTTTAAATTACTTCTTTCACTTATAAGATATGAAATTCAAATTTTTTAACATTTTGTATAAAACTCTATTTTTTAGTTGATTGCATTAAATACTTTTGTTAAACGTAATTTACACTGTATCAGTGTTTATAGAATAAACAGAAGAGAGGGAGTCCTTTCTTCAGCTCATAATTACGCAATAGTTTCTAAATATGTATTTGTCATCATTTCTTCCCGCTAAAACATTTTTGAAAAGCGTGTATTTATCAAACCTCAACGTTTCGAAGTCTTAAGAGTTGTCACAATGGGTGTGTGTGTGCGCGTGTGCGTGTGTGCATGCGTGCGTGCGTGTTTGTGTAAACTTTTAACGAGCGGTAGTGGCTCAGTGAACAGGAGCGTTGCTTTCAAATCAGAAAGTATTGAATTCGACACTAGGAAAGGCGAACTGATGATCGAGTTTCTTGATTGAAGTCACATTACATTGCTAACAACGATCGTTAACAGTCTTAATCAGCAACGGGCCAGCGTATATAAAGGATTCAAAATCTGAAATCCTAGACTTATAATAAAAAATGTGGAAGGCTATACGTCAGTTATGAGCTGTTTAAAAAAACCTAACACAATAAAACTTTTAATAACTTCTGTTCTACTTAACCTATATAAGTTTTTCTTCTTTGTTCGTAGAAAACTGTTTTCTTTAGTTTTATTTTTCATACATATTTGTATTTCATAAATTTCAATTAATAATTTTATATAAAAAGTTACGCCCAATTTCAAAACGTACTAATTGTATGCGACTTCTCATATATTCAACAAGTACATTAGTTAAGTCGTAAAAAAAGTGAAAAAACCAAAATATCGGACGTTGTCTTTGAGCATCCATGAAAGTACACAGGTTCGGTTACAGTGTCAGGATTGTGTGTATATGAAAAACCTATCGAGCAAGCAAAGTCGTAACCGCTGTCCGTGCGAGCCGCGCTCGAGGTACCCGCCGGCAGAGACAATAAGGACCGAGGGCGCGCCACACAAAAGATGTCACATCAACGAGACAGAAACAAAACCTAGATACGGTCTTTTGTAGTTTATTTCCTACCGGCATTCACTAAAATGTTAAACGAACGTAGCGACCATACTAGCGGACGTACGAACGGGCCGATCGAAGAATCGAGTTGCTTCTTATTGTGAAATGGAATAACACAAATGTACGGTCAGAAAAAAAAAGCGAAGAGACGCAATAAGGAGACTTCCATTTCGGTTAAAGTTTAATCGAGTATTCTAAAAGTTGTAGTATTAGGAGCCTGTGAAACTCGATCGAAGTGCGCGGCACGTCGTACATAAAACTCGACAAAAGTATGACAAAAGCGCGTGCACGCCGAACCTCCTGAACTTCCCGGAGGACGCGGCGCCGTTACGTGGGGGCGGACGCTGAAAGGCAAGGTGTGTCGCGGGCGCCGGGGGAATTCGCCACGCTTTAAATCCGGTAATTTGATGTGAGACTTTCGAGATTTTTCCATCTTCAGGGCCTTCCCGGAGCCGGCGGGATTAGGCCACGCACGGACGAGGGCGGCGGCGACGCGCTAGATTAATGTCGCGAGCTTCGCGCCAAATTTAAAATGTCACGTCCCATTTTTCCAGCCGACGAGGCTTGTCACCGCATCGAACGGTTAACGTTTGGACGATTTCCGCGACTAAATAGATTGTCTGTCTAGATGTCTGGTAGTTGAGGTGCTACGAGTGCGGTTGTGTCGACCTACATTTTCCTTTTAAAGTTTCGTATTGAAATGAAGTAATGAACGTGTAAAACGACGTGACAACCTGTCACGTGTTCGTGAATAATTAACAATTCAAAACAGATATGAAGCTGTGGACATTCAGAGTGATAGAGTCAAACAACTTTGTTATAATACTTTGCGGTTTATCCGAAATATAACTTATAGGTAGGCAAAGGATTTCGGTTTAATTAAAGTAGTAAGTAGGACCGGACGTTAACCAGAATATTATAACAATTAGCATATCAGTTGCGCTATTTTTTCATCTCTTTTTTAACACTGACGATATGGATATACGGCAGAATACGTTTTTGCCGAGATAATTATAAAAAAAATATTTGTTAAATATAGTTATTAGCTTTTACCTACAACTCCACCCGCGTGGACATCAAATTAATTGTTTCATCTTTTATATCGATCGATTTATATTTATTTTCTATTATGTAATATATTTATTACATAATAAAAAATAAATAACAGCAACCAAAAAAAAATAACCTATATTTTACTCCGTGATGTAAACTATTACCATAACAAATTACATTAAATTCTATGGCATAGTTTTTAAGGAGTTCGCGAATGAATGCATACACAGACTAACGGACAAAAATTCTAAAAACCATTGAAATGTATTTGTTAATTTTTTTTTACCACCCAAAGTAGTTTTCTTCTAATATCTGTAACGTATAGATTTCTTTTCTCTGTACCTTTTCCTTATTTGTATAAATAATAATATAACACTACATCATTAATATCGAAGTCGCGGTTCATTTGTTTATCACATAAATTTAATAAAAATAATATTTTAACTGTATCGTCACAATACATATACGAAAACCTGGTATATGTCAAAAGAAATTTAAAATCGTTCAAAAACTGAACGGCATTCATAATATTTACACTAGACATAAGAATGATCTTAAAACCAGACTCAGCAAAGTTAACAAATCATTCAAGGGGCAATGTGTGCGCTTTTATAATAAGATCCCAGTTGAAATTCAAAATTTTCCATAAATGTAAAACGTTCATTAAAAAAAAAAATTGTGGTAAGGGCTATTATGCCGTATCTAAACATATTAAAGAAAAAAAACCCGTGGGACTGAACTGCTCGACTATCAGGCTGTTTTATGTCATTTTTAAACAATGTGCTAGTTTCATTAACTATCATGTACCTTTGAGCGAAGCCGAAAAATGAATCAGCATTTGGAATGGGTGTTAATGTTAATACCAAAAGAATGTCATAATGACGTATTTCAAGTGTAATTCTATTATCTACGAAATAAAGATATTTTTTATTTGATTTGATTTGAACAGGGCAAACTTCTTCACGTGTGTATTTTGTGAATCGTCTACTCTGAAGCGTGATTCTGTCGATCGAAATATAACATTAATTCTAGTTATATACTGTCTAACTAATGATTTTAGATTGTTATTGAAAATGCAGTCAATAAGTTTTTTTTACTATCTTACACGGCTTATTTTTATACAACCTAAAGCCTTCTCCTACAGTTATGCCTTATACTAGCATATTAACATTCTAAATCCGAAATTGTTTCTGTCAGTTTGCTGTGTCTACATAAGTAGACTCCAGTAGCGATTTGGATTTTAATCGACACAGCTTATAATTTTAGAATAATCATGAAAAACATTTTAAATCTTAAAAAATGCCTCTATTTAGCACTCATAATACTATCCTGTCGTTGACATGTGCTTAAGTGATGTTGAAAATATGATTATCAAATATATTTTACGACGCCATTCAGTAATGAACAGCTGCTAAAGTGTTTACGTACAGATAATAGTAGTAGAAATCGAAAGAAGACTGGTATGGGAATTAAGAGCAGATAAAGGAATTCATTTAAGCGAAGGCGGAGATCTAGCCATGTCAATTCCGAAAGCCTTCGTATACTAACATCAATAGCAATACTTCTCCCGGACATAATTTCACATTCTAATATCACATACTGAGATTAGATAGTTCCTCCATTACCGAATTGTTTCATAAATATAAAAGTAAAATAAATAGTAAAAGATGTCATTGAAACGGGAGGCGGAGGTCAACGCCACTTTTCTGAATAATATATAAACACGCGTTTGTATTATCCAAAGTGTAGTCGGCATAGGAACGGAGCGTAGGAAAAAAGGCAGTCGTAAAGCTGGCGCCCACCAATCGCCAAATAAGGCCGGAGCGGCGGCGGCGGGCACAGTGCGTCCTTGACTCCCAGCCAAATGACATAAAGTTGGCCCATGGGCGCGGATTCTTGACTAATCGATAAACAAGACAGAATGGATGAACCGCCGCGCCCACGCTAAGTAATTTACGGGCTGCCGATTTGGGCATATTAGTAGTTACATCGACTATAGGCTACAAATATTTCATGGAACTCGTGCATAAAATAACAGCACAGTTTTCTTTGAGAATGTATTCTAAAAATAAAAACAACAATATCTATTTATTTATTTACATACATGTGTTTTTTTTAGGCAAATCCAATGTTAGAAGGTCAAGGCTTTATTCAAAGCGTTGTGAAAATTATTTCTAAGCCTTTCGTAGGCGTATATTTGCATACTAATTTGGATGTGATTCTTGATTATCCCCAAAACATGCACAATTGCATCATTGCCATTAAAATAGTGTACTACGACATGTGTGATAAACTGCGAAAATTCGATTTTCTGAAATTGACCTTGTGTTAAGGTGAATTTTACTTGAATACTATACAATATCATGATTTTTATTAATTACTACCTTTCGGGAGCTAAAACTTAAGAGCACCGTCATCCGAAACACAAACAAAAGTTAAAAAAAAAATAATGGAAAATCATAGGAGAAAACCGTTTACTAAAAATACTAAAGCCTTTAAAAACACATCTTGAAATAAAAACGTAAATAAAAGACAATTTAAAAGTGGAATGAAAGTACAGCATATTGTACTCTCATTCCATATTACTTAGACAGAATATAAGTAATGTAGAACAAGAGTAGGAGATATGTACAGTAATCCTCTATTTGATGTATACATCGCGTCATGAATCTAAAGAAGAAAAGGCGATCTCATTGTATGTAATATAAATATCAACATTTTCAGCAAATATATCAGTTCGTACGTATCTGAAATTTTATTGTAGTCCAGAGGATCTATGAATTATGTTCCAACTGCCCCCCGACTGCGATAAAACTTCAACTAATTATAGATTTTGGCGTGTTATAATAAAAAGTTTAAATTCCAAGTCATTAATTACTTCATCACATTTAAATTTTTTTAATAAAGGTATTCTTTTTAAAATTTTTGCTCACGACCGATGATGTTAAGTATTGCAATGACATTGGCGACATGATTTTAACAGAATATCCAAATACTACATTCACTTAGGTTCATTCCAAAATGAACCTAAATTGAAAACTGTTATTTAGGAATTCCAGTAAGCCCAAAATTTATGTAGCGATGTAAAATAAATTAATTAGTAGACGTTTATGCGACGCGGGTGCGTGACTGTAGCGGCCGTAAAACGTGCGTGTTGCCCGAAATAGACCGAATAAGATATTGACACAAATTGTCGAATAATTTCAACGGCTTACCTTTGAACAAAGAATCGTTATGCATCAACCTAGGTCATTTTACTCATTTTACCTCGTCGTTTTGATAGATTCGTTCTGTAAGAGACGACGCCCGCGCCCGCCGCTTCCGTTACTGAGCGATTGTGCTTTACATTATTTTTATAAACCTCGACAGGAACGGCTTCCGAGAATAAAGCCCCGAAACAAAGTGTTTAAGTACATAAGCCATCGTCATTGTCCGTCGCGAGGTAGACGCGCGGTTGGTTAACGACTCGATTGTTTGTGTGAAAAGTGAGCTCGTTCCGAGACAGAAATTAACATTGAGCGGGCCGGCGCTCGCTCCGGCGCTGCGGCGGCGGTGTCAAGTTCATTGTTTTAACCCACGCCCGACTGTTCTGTCTTAGGTGTTTGATCGTACGTCTTCTTTTTTAGGAGTTAGAGCGTTTGGATAATGCGACTTGGGGAACCAAAGCCGAATATCGTCGTGAGGAAATGTTGGATAATTTCGTTTTGAAAATATTTTTTATAGCTTAACAGGAAATTTCGAAATGATGTGAGATTCGGAATAAATATAATCGAGATGACGTTTCAACATGAAGACAGTTTATCGACGCGTCACTTTCGAATCGAAAGGCAACGGATCGGACCGAGGTTACACGCGAATAAAAAGTAACGAAATCGCTTGCTTTATGTCTCAGACAGCACGTTAAAGTTTCAGTTCCGAATGTTATCAACGCATTAGCGCCGACCGTCATTAGTAGACCCGCACGGAGAGATAATAAGGTTCACGCCCCACAATCTCAAATGAAAAGATTGTGGGACGGTGTGCCTTTAGGGCGGGGCGATAAAAATCTGACCCGTCGCACTTACGAAACGCAATGTATGATGTGCACACATAATCCACGATAATCGTAATTTTTTTCTATCAATAGTTTCAGTTGTGATATTTTTGGAGTTGTAAAACTTTCTTATTTTCATTCGGCTTATAATCTAGCGGCGGAATGTACAAATTTTTTTTTACCAATATTTAATCAAAAAGTTTCGAATGAACTTCGTATAGGTTTTGGATTTTTTGTACAAAAAATATTTTCAACTTGTTCCTATGTTTTGCTGATTATTCGGCAATAAGTTTCCCGGAAAATGGGTTGAATTACTAATAAAAACATATTCTGTTGCTATAAATAAATTCTAGATATATAGAAGTTGTGGTTTTCCTTTGTATCCCTCGTAGTGTAAAAAGTTGTTGAACATGTAACAAAAAGTTATGTTTTTGTGTTGGTTTATTAGAATATTACAATAATATTCGTCAAAGCAAGCGCTGGCGAGAATAAGGCATTTTAGAACTCAAAGCCATATTTAGGATCTACTGTAATTAGTCTTATCGTTCCGACAAAAATTTAGCGTATAGAATTGTATAATAAATTGTATCCAAAAATAATATAAGAATGAATATTTCTTTTGTTTTAAATCATGAATAAAAAAATAATATTTTTAAATATTTTAAGACACATACCTGATAGAACTTAATTTTATTCAACTCGTAAATTATTGAAATTTACAATGAAATTGTAATATAACAAAAGACAACATTGTCTTTTAAAATATAAAATTTAACGATATACAAGAGTTTACAAGAAACAAAAGAATTAATGAAATTTTATTTTCATTGGATATCTAAGATAAAAGTTTAGTAGACTTAATGTAAAAAAAGAATAAATTGAAAACGTAAGCTGAATCAATAAAATCCTACAATGCGGCGCTATTAAATAGGGGATCTTCAACATCCATCCATCTACCTACAATAATATTGTAAACTCTAATTTCTAAATTTTGTTTAAAAAGTATAGAATACGGAATTAAATTCTAATATACATATATTCGAAATAAAAAACCTCTCGAGCTTATAGGAAAATTCGCGGACTTTGGAGCCGTAGACCATAAAATTTCAACGTCAAACGCGATAAATTGGTTATTTTGAGTTTGGACGAGAAAATATTGACCACGACCACGATTTAGGAGCCAATGTCAGTATTTGAGATCACATAAGAGTCAACACGATTACGGACGAGGCCAGGAAAAGGATTCGGATGGACTAAATTTCGAAGACTCAGCCCTTCGTATCGTAGATAACAAATTTTATGTCAGTTATAATTAATAGTACATGGAAGTGAAACTTCTATAGAATCGTTGTGATTTCAAACCGGATGCAACGGAAAAAACAACAGGTAAGAGACACAGATACAAAAATGTGTAGGACAGAGCGAGAGAGCAAATGTCGAACAGGTAAGAGACACAAATACAAAAATGTGTAGGACAGACCGAGAGAGCAAATGTCGAACAGGTAAGAGACACAAATACAAAAATGTGTAGGACAGAGCGAGAGAGCAAATGTCGAACAGGTAAAAGACACAAATACAAAAATGTGTAGGACAGAGCGAGAGAGCAAATGTCGGTGTGTATGTATATTGCACACTGTTTAATACTAGTTTGTATTTGAGCATTTAACGTGTGTTAGTTGTATGAAAAGTACGTGAGCTAATACAACTGTACACTGTATGCGGCTGCGTATTACAGCTTTTTAGTAAGAAGTCAGCGTGGTGTGTTATTATTTAACAGTGTTTGGAGTATTTTTATATCTTGTTGTGCTAAATAATAAATTTTATAAGATGCCGAAAACTAATGCCGAAATGTGTCATCAATATCGACGCAAAAACAATAAAAATAAAATTAAAATTAAATAACATATGTTAAATAAAATAACTTTTTAAATTAATGAAATTACTTTCATTTTTAAAAAAATAAACTTTGTAATTATTCTACCTTTGTTATATATATTCATCTCATTCTTTTGTCGATTTACTGAAGTCTCACTTCTATCGTGTGTGAATTGCACACACACCTTTTTTTTTATAAAGCTTTTAATTGTTGTTGATTCAATACATGTTGTTAAGTCAATACATCTAAGTACACGTGACTTTCAAAAAAGTCAGGCTAATTCTTATATGAAGAAAGCCATATGTAGCTTTAATAAGACAGACAACAGATGCAAACTGCATCTGTTTATTGTCATAATGAAGTTTAAAACCATCACACAAAAAAGAGTTTAAAGCATCTTAGATGTAAGATTTACTTTCTGGACAGATAGAATTGAATGAATTAAGAATTGTTATCCACTTCAGGCCAACTACATAGGTCACGTTCAAAATTTCTAGAATTGGCCATTTAGAACGAGTAAAATATTAAAACATATTTAAATTAAAAAATGGAAGTCTTTGCCAACTTTACTAAGTAAATTGTATTCATTTGTTTTTATAAATTGGCGGCAAAATAAAATAGTATATCGTTAACGCGATTTAATGTTGGAAAATTTTCGCACAATATTTTTAATGACTTTCGTTACAATTTAAACCAACAAGTAAGTTAAATAATACTTGGGTTGGTCTTTCATGATGAAGCTTGAGCTATCCCTTGCCAGTGTTTATAACCGGTTTAACAAGTTCAATTGTGGAATTATGATCGGTGTGAGGGATGTCCTTCTACGGCGACGACCAAAGATAACATCAGTGTTGTGCGGCTCATGATACAGACGGACAAAAGAGTGACTTATCAGCAGATTTGGACAAGCTTAGGCATTGATATGAGTCAAATGCACAAAATCTTTCATGGAGGATGAATATACAAAGTAAATAAGGACAAAGTATGTTGCCCTGCTGACAACCCGATCGCTATTTAATGACACGTGTGTTATATAGTAAAAGAAGATCTCTGTAAGGCTGTCGATTGTGTAAATCTTAAAACGTTCATCAGGAATCTGTTAATATGGAGTGATTGTGATCCCCGTGGGGGTACCGCAGGGATTAGTCCTTGGTCAGTCTGTTATTTATGCACGAAAAATTTAATGTAACACCAACTGAGAAAATCATGAACAAGTTGAACCTCGTATTGACTACTTTCAATGTAATTTGCCTACTATTTTATAATTTCAAAGACTTCCTTTGATAAGCAGTAACTCAACACATCGGCAGTGACTAGTCGACGGTGCAGAGATCTATCCGAGCTGCGGGCAAACACGAAGGCGTTAATCCGGCGCGCTGCACTTAGTGCCGGCCGCAAGCCCGTCGCGGCCACTCTCTGATTGCATACGCTTTTATCTGTTTGCCGAAGCGCCGTGCCTCAATGACAATGTATTCAGATCGCCTTTAATGGGACGATGTTGGTTGAGATACAACGTTGTATGTTTTGGTACTCATTGATATTTAGATCTTTGCATTGTCGACGTATCTAACGACCCCTTTATAGTACGTACAAAGTCGACATCTATAAAATACTTTACCATGGGTTAGATCATTATTATTTTTATATAAGGAAAAAAACAGCGGTATCGCTTAAATGTCTATTGTTAGCCACTGAGAATAAATGGGCGAAATCATAAATAGTAGAGGCAAATAAATAAAAAAAGAACAAGGATTTGTGTAAATAGTATGAAACAAATATAAAAACGGATATTAAAAACACATTGATATTAAAATAAAATAATGTTGATGAATAACTAACGAAAAATTCTAACAATTAATTATTCGAAATTAAATCGTGAATCATTTAGCAAAATATAATGAAGAGGCGTTATAAAACTTTATAAAATTACAGTACGTATTTAAAAAACGTGAACTCGTAAAGGAGGTACTATAAATAATTAAAGTAATTAATAATGATAATGGTAATACGATCGTGATAACAACATTTAATTAGCGTCGCAAATAAATTTAAGACGTGAAACTAGAAAATATATTTTTCGGCTCATGGAGAGTACATTGAATTTCACATGATAATCCGTAACTCTCTCTGTTAGTAAACATTATTATTTAAGAATAATGCCGTTGTATGCAGTAACAACGCACGAAAATCTGCCGCTCTGAATTGCTTGCAAATGATGTAATGCGCTCCCGCAATTGGCGTTTTCATCACTAACTTTACAGCGGCAGAGTTTTGTGCATTGTACGTACACAACGATTTCACATTAATTTTACATAAAGAAACATAAATCTATTGAAACCTAAATACTTAAACACAGTATTTGACAATTATTGTTTTCAAATATTTTCCTTTAACACGCAACGTCGACGCTTTCATTCCGATCACTTAGTAACACAGTTATAATTAGACATTTAAAACGAAGAAACGATCCCCATAAAATGAAATCATCAAGCGCAACGAGCGGGCGGCGGGGCGGGCGGGGCGCGAGGGGCGGGCGGCGGCGGCGAACGCATTCGATTACTCAGCGTGTAATTTTGGCCTGGAAACTGGAATTACCGTTTGTGATACGTATCTCTTTATTTTTTTAGGTATTAAGTTTTTAATTACGGGCAATCTACAATCAACTTTACATTGAAAAACTTTTGAAGTTGAGAATTATGTACATAAAATAGTTATCTGTGCACAAAATTTGGATCATTATGGATTTCCTTTTACAGAATGATTCAAGGGTGTCTCGTGATTACGCATGCGATTATGAAAAACGAACATCCGGATACATTTTGAACAATAGGAATTGTTCAATGGATTGTTCTATTGCGAACGGGTTGTGTTAGTGATCGTCAATTCCACGTGTTTCGATTATCTTCCGGTTTAGACGCCATTTAGTCAGAGCTAATTCCGTAGGCCGACCGGTGGTTGACTGAAATGCTATGTTACGTAATTGCGAGTCTCGGGCCGGTGAGAGTACGAAATCTCTTAATAATGAAAGTAAAAATAAACGATCCAATTTCAGGTTTGGAGCCCTATGGTAAAATTTTAATTTATAAAAGAGGTCAGCGCTTCGGATGCTGACTTTTAATTCGGATTCTTTTTATGGCTTTGGCCGTAATATCCAATAAATTAGCCCCTCGCGGAAAAATAGACATCTGCTCCTCCGGAAAAAATCCCTCCTTGCAAGTAAAAGGACAAAATTTACGAGCCGTGTAACCGTGGGTAGGCGGACCTCGCCCACGAGTCGCATGCAAATAGCTCCATTGGACCGGCCTGGCCAGTTGTGCGGACTCGCTCGAGAGATTAAAATCGAAACACCTCGCGCCCTTTGCCCGGACGAAGCCTTCACATCTAGCGCTATTGCACTTTTCTTAAAATGGAGAGGAATCAGCATTGGTTGAAGAAATTTTATTCCTTGGGCCTTTCGAAATTCTGCACTGTCACGTTTTACTTTGTCGAGTTTATTCAGTCTGTGCTATATTTTCATAAAGATAAAACCTTTTTGCTGTTAGCACAATAAGCCATAATTTTTAACCCCTTACATTTCGTGAGATCACTGTCTTTGATTTACGACTTAATTTTCCTGTAATGGCTTATTCTAGAATGTATAAACGCTTTCTCGGAGCGTGCTACCCACGCCGCCAGACTTCAGGCGCCACACAAATCTAGATCAGAGTCGGCAACTACATTTTATTATACGTATATTTTTAGTCGACTAAGGCATGAAAAAATAGTCCTTACGAGGTTTCTTGAAGTTATTTCTTAGATAATTCCATGTGATATTACCATTATTACCATATTTAATTGCTCAATATATGTTTGTTTACTATACTATAAAGGGTTTTGCTATATGGGATGGGTATAAATGCAAGAAAACAAATAAAATATTATACGCACCAGAAATACATACACACGTTCAACAACAAAGCTCGTCATTAACGAAATTTTAACACGTAAGAGTCCAAGCCGGGCAAAGCATTTTAAAAAGTGAAATAAGATTAATGTAAATAAAACAAACATATTTCATATTTTAGAGAAAACTATTAAAATGTTTATAATTATAAATTGTAAAACATAAGTTGAATATCGTGATGCGTTAAAAATACTCTTTAAGATTAGATATTGGTGTAATGACCGCTTAACTATTATATATATGTAAATATGAGTCTTAGTAAAACCCAATCAAATACGAATCTAATTCGACTCGAACGGGTTGTACTATAAAATATCGGATTATATTTTGGTGAAATTAAGTGACACATTTTCTCTTCATGATTATGTTACGTTTCTCATGGTTCAAACTGCCTCTGTTGTAGTTATGTTCCTTGGATCATTTTACCTCTGTAAATGTATGTAACCTGAATTTAGTATTAAGACATTAATATGAGATGTGTTTTTGCGTTCTATAGAAAATTACCAAATGCAAAAACACACTTTATAATAAGTAAAAATATTAAAAATACTGTTCTCTGTTCTGTTTGATTATTAAATCTATTGTAGCAATATCTAAGAGATAAATTTCGAGACTGGAGATGAAGCTTCATTCTTTATCTTTGTGTACTTCACGGATAGCGAGTTTAAACATAGACGTACAAATATTCAGCACCCCTACCATGAGTTTATTTACAGAAAATATATAGTTCATTGTAGTGACTGACTCTGCGAAACATAGCAATGCTGTACCGGCTAGTGGCTCGTGGCTAGTGGATTCAGCTTTGTAAGCTTATGGAAGTGAAGAACGACTTTTATGAAAAATTTCGATGCTGTTCAACTAAATTACATGTCACTAAATGCGTTTTATGTTAGCAAATGCAATGTATAAATTTGTAGGACTCCATTTAATATATCTGAAGATTCGGAAATTAAGTACAAAATGGTTGTATCGATAAAAAGGAAATTAAAAACTTTCTACACAGAAAGTTCTCTTAAACTTCACCAAACGATAGTGTTTTATAGTATCGAGTATCTGATTATTCACGCGGTTGGAAAGACTCAATAAGTTTACGTAAGGTGAAGCTTGCGACCGCGATATCAGTTATAGAATTATTAAATAGCATATATCTTCACGATCGCTCGGAGTGGAAAGTGGAGCGGCTCTGCTGCACTTTCTCTTAGCGCGCCGTGCGGCGTGCGGTGTACCGTCTGCGGCGCACGGACCGTGCAAATTGCGACGTACGCTCGGTTCGATCTCACACACACGCGCGCCTGCGCCGATGTTCGCGTCTCTTTCTGTTGCTCGGACGAGCTGTGTCCGTCGATTCGTCTCATTGTCGGTTGCAATTTCAGCCGTATGTTATTAGCCATGCATTCGCTGATAATTTGCATTTTCAGAATTGTGTAAACTGGGACGAGTTTCTAATTCGATTAACAAAATGCTAAGCCGCCCCGCGCGTACGGAATGCGAACGTGCTCGCAAGAAAGTTTTTCAGGCATCCAGTTGTTCTTCGGTTTTCGTACTCGTTTCATATAAACAGCGAACGTCAGAATACAAATGTTTATGATTGTAATGTAAATAAAATTTTACGGCGGTATTCATAGGTATAAATTCTATTTTTTCTTGCGCAGAAAGCAATAGGACCGACTGCCGGGCCGTTACGGCTCCGAGTCCCTCGCGTTACGGAGGTCGGTGCGATTCGCCATTCTTCGAAAGTAAGTTTTCGTCGCTGTAAAAGGATTGTCATTATCTGCATACATATCTGAGGTACGTATCGGCGCCGGTATCGCATACGGTTTCGTTTTATTCGCTCCTCGCACACGATTGCCAATATCGTTCGGCGGATGCAACTTTATAATGTTACCAAATCACCTTGCGTGGGCCAAGGTGGCGCACAATAAGTGAATGCATTTGCGAAGTGAATGTAGACTGTCTGCGGCGTGCATTTATCGAATGTCGTGCGCCGCGCCGCCGGGGGGAAGGGTCACGCGTCGCGCCGCGCGCTGGCCACTTTCAAAATGTTAAGTCTCGTATGCGGTCTTGTGCAACGGTATAATGTAACACTGTCTGATTGCGTGGCGAACGTTATGAAAAATCGTTACTTAAATATCGTATGGTTTTTATACGATTTACTTGTATAACTTTGGCGAGGTGTCAAGGGATTTGTGGGTCTGCGTTAAAGTTTTCAATATTATCGATTTATAACGAAAATATAAAATCATCAGGTAACTTAGAAACGCCCTTAGAAAAAGACAATTTGTATATTTTTTTAGTTTAATTTTGGGTTCAAATTGTTCTAAATATAAAAGTATAAAATCGTGACTAACGTTTGCTATCTCGAGGCCGTTAGTGAAAGGAATGTTTATCTTCTAAAACTAATTAAAACACACCACTTAGAACGTTCTCGGATCAGTTTCGGTCAGTGGAATTGCATATAACGGATTCACGCAAGCCGTTAGTATTTACCATTCCGACACTTTCCTAAATGGCAATTCAATTATTGTATGCGTTACAGTTCCGCGTTGAGCACCTGTCCTTATAAAAAAAATGCAGAAAAAGCATGTACATTTATTCAGCTACGATCTAATACTTAGAAGAGAGTCACAAGTTTACGGTCGTATCTAGTTTTAGTGCATAGGGATACTAAAATGAAGTACAGAAGATTATTGCATAATTATGTGGGTACGATGCACTTCTTATCGCTCTCCAGATATCAAGCTTATGATGCGTAGGGTCGATATCCTGACATACGCAATTCTCGGCGTTGGAGCTTCGTTATTCTAAAACACACGTACACACGAACTGACCGACACTGAGTTCGACCGAGCTCCGGTATTGGCTGCGAGTGGTCGTTGGCACTGCAGATGGAGAGTTTTGTAATTAATAAATTTAGTAATTTGGTTTTTTAATAAACGATATTTTATTTCTGCATGTTTTGTATTTTGAGTACGAGACTAATCTTTTTGGATGGACAAAGTACGTGCAAATATTCAATTTGCTTGAAATGTATCGTACATAATGCATACATGCATAATGTATGCACATATTAGGTGTTATTATGGTTATTGCACGTAATTTTTTTTGTTTAAAAACCATTTTAACGTTTAAAAATTGTGAAAGAATAACTGACTAAGATTACAAATTAAATAATCTATTTATTACTCAAGGTTCAAAGAAGACATGTTTGATTCCTTGCCCTTCTATATTTTTAAGTTGCTAAAATACAAATTACATAGATTTGATAAAATATACTTATATCAGGTCGAAGAAATTTTTTTTCGTATTTCATATACAAATTCAAGATAATTTTTCATAATATTTTATTTATATTTAATATATGTATGCCACTTCGTTCTACAACTTGTTGCCATTTTGTAGGTAGTGACATAATCGCATTGCTGTAGAAATTTTGGAACTGCTGACGAAAAAACTCCGACAAGTAGTTTTGAAAGTCCTCTCTTGATGTTAACCTAACATTACCTAAAGAACTGTGAAGAGATCGAAACAGGTAAAAATCCAAGGGTGCAAGTTCAGGGCTATATGATGGATACGTTAACCATTCCTAATCAAACTGTCCCAAAATTTACTGAAAGGCGAAATATATGTGTGGTTTGGAGTTATCATGGTGAAAAGCCACACCCTTCCTGTTGATTCCGGTCGTTTTTTCTCCATTTCTTGCCTGAGTTTCATCAACTGTTGGCAGTAGAGATCCGAATTGATTGTTTTATCCTGCGGTAAAAGCTCATAATGAATAATGCCATCCCAATCCCACCAATTTGTTGTGACAATAGCATTAACTTATTGCGAGTTAATCCGGGTTTCGCTATAGTCTGTGGAGCTTGCTTGCCTTTTGACCATGATATTTTTCGTACGTTCTTATCATATGTAATATATTTTTATCATTAGTGATATTAATCTTTTCAAAAACGATTCGGTTTCGTTACGTTTCAATAGAGAATCGCAAATGAGTACCCGTTTTATAAGATTTCTTTCAGTGAGTTCGTGTGATACCCAAGCATCGAGCTCTTTTGTATATCCAGCTTTTTCAAATGGGTTAAAAGTGTTTTGTAGTAGATTTCTATCTTTTCAGCTATATCATAAAAACTAATATAATCGGGTTCTAATTTTTCGAAAATGGCATCAACTTTATCCGTAACAGGTCGACCAGAGCGAGGTCCATTTTTGATATCACAATTACCGGAATGAAAACGGTTGTACCAGTTTTGTGTTACTTTTACTGACAATGCATTAGATTGATAAAAGTACCAAATTTTCTTCGCAGTTTGAGTCGTATTTTTTCCATTTTCGTAATAAAACTACAAAATATACCGAATTTCTACGTTAGATTCACTCATTTTGATGGACAGAAAAACAATACAAACACGGCGGGTAACCGTTTTTGGTTTTTATTTTTCTTTTTTTAAAATGTCATTTATTTAATCGCATCAAAACTAGCGAGATACAAACAGCACAAGCAAAGAGATTTCACTTCAACTTTTCACTTATAAAATACGAAATAACTTTTCCCCCCACCTAATATACCAATAACAAAGAATACGAAGAGCTTTAAAATTATTTCATTATTTCAACTGTAGCTGTTATCGGTTCTGGGGAGCAAGTGGACATTTAGTTCCGAATAACAAGGAGTTAAGGGTCAAATCTGAAGTAAATACAAATATTATGATGTCATCGCTTAAAATTATATTCATTCGAAACGTAAAGGAACGTTTCCCCTTTCAATAATCTGCAACACGCATAACGCTCACCGATGATCGGCCAGCAATGCAAATATATAGAGATGAGAACAGCAATATGTACGTGCGCGTTCCGCTCGCCGAGGCCGAAGTATGAGTCATGACCGCGATAGCCGAGTACTGGCAACTCTTTATCACGACTTCGGTATTTACGTAATAGCTGGATGTAAGTTTCGTAATGGACGTACTGCAATATTGTATCTTGCGCTTTTGTTACATTTTATGTTGTAGTGTCAGGTCGTATCATCTCGCTGTCGAGGCACAGTATATTATTATTGAGCCTTTATTGCTGAAAAGTAAACATAATATAAAGGATCTAATCCTAAAAAAATAAGACTTATTATAAACTAATACATCTAGCTTCCCAACGTAGTGATCAGCGTGCCCTGTGACACACAGGCCTCTTTCAGCTGCTTCCATTATTTTCTGTTTCTAGTTTTCCTCAACCGAGTAACGCCTCCGACTTTCCGGATGGCATTTATCCATCTTTTTACCTGTTTGCATCTTTTTTTCATCACGTGGTTGCCATTCTATTATAAGTTTGTCCACTTAATTTTACTATCTTTTGTCATGTGCCCTGTTCATCTTCATTTTAGCTGTCTTACTATCTTTACTATATTTACACCTTATTTACAACTTTAATGTAGAACCTATCATATTTCTTTCCATTCCCCTCTAGCATGTTCTCAATTTTTTAGATGTTTTTGTCATTGCCTAGGTTTTTCATTCGTATGAAAGACATGCCAGAACACGCAATTTGGACACCGTTTTCTTAGTAAATAAAGAAAAAATTCAATTTTAATTATCTCTTTAAGTGACCAATAACTTTTTCACACACCAGCAATTTTTTCAACTTCCATGTTCATCTGATCTTAAATGACATTAGTTGATCTAAGTATGTATAGCTTCTTACATATTCTATATTTTCATTATCCGATTCTAGATCTGTTTCCGAGATACAGTTTATACCACCCTACAATATTTTTACTCTAGGTTGAGGGGCTTAAGGAAGCTTAAACCCTTCACGCTTGCATAGCGCCGTTACACGTCTGAGATCGACGGTGCAGTGTGCTTTCTAAGCTACGAAGACAGTTGTTTTAGTTTGATTTAAATTTGCCAGTGGGCAGAATTTGAACCTGCTGCTTTTTAATTTGAAGGTAACTCGCTGACCTCTATGTTGTTACCGTTCTATCATACTTTTAAATAATATAAAAAAAAAATTAAAGTCAATCATTGGGGACTGCTGACAGAAATAAACAAATAAATAAGGATTAATTAGAAGTTAGATAAATTATGAAATCTATTCAGTTCTTTTCCTCAAAATAAAAACCAAAAGACAACGTCGATCTAGGCAATCCGCAAAGAAGTCGTTTGCTTCGTTTGGAAAAATTTCATGAATGAAAAATTCATAAAAAAGTATTTTTTTAAACAACATAGAATTCTTGTTACGTCTGATGTTCAGAAAACTTTTTCTGCTTAAAAAACAGCGTCTCATGCCATAAAAAGGATCAAAATCTAAAGACGTGTTCGAAGATATCGAAGTAGGAAAATTACTAAAAATATTTTTATAAAAATGAATTCAGATTTTTGAACTTGAAAAGCATAAAACATATTATAATTATATTTTTAAGCTCGTCGAGCTCGTAAAGGCACTATAATTGAGTACTATTTACATTTTTGAGTGCTTTGAGCTCGAAAGTAGCAAGAGCTTTAAGGAATGGCGTGTAGAGTTGACCGTCTTTCGAATATTTGAGCTCGAAAAGCTCAAAAACTTATAGACAACTATATTTTTGAACTCAAGGAGCTCAAAAGAGCGATAAATAATATAGCGGGAATTAGACATAAACACGATTTCTTTTATGACGCTACATCGTTAGATTTCTCGCATTATAAATGTAACAGTGGCAAAAATTGCCTATTGGTCTGACGTGACTCATTACGCTGCTATCGGGAAACGTCATTAAATTTTCATGATGGCGTTTTATGTTACCCGTGCCGCCGGTTTTGCGACTTCATGCATATTTATCAAAACAACGGCGCCGATTGAAGGGCTCTATATACCGACGTGCAACGAAGCAGGGCGCGAGCGCGAACCTTACTGCAAAATATTATCTACTGTGACGTGGTACGGTGCACATTTGCACGAAGCAGCGATGCACTCCCGCTTGCAGCGGCCGTTGTCCGGCGCCCGCCGTCCGCCCCGCGTGACGGAGGGTTGGCGGCGCGCTATTCCGCGAAACGCGCGGTGACTCAGACCGCGAGGCGAAGGGAAAACACGACCCGTTCGCCGTTCGTTTACCTTCGACGCGGTCACGACGGTATTGTACTGGAAGATTCGGTGTATAAAATAGGCGCACAATAATTTCAGACCGTCCTAAATACTACGCCGAGTCATACTAGTTTAGTTGTTTTAATTGAACGGTCTCATACAGTGCAATGCACGTACCGATGTCGCGTGAGGAAAACTTTCAATACGTTCATGAATAATTAATTGACTTTTGTTTACTCTAATAGAAAGAAGTAGAGCATTATGAAATCTATTTCATATAACATTATTACGAAAATGCATTTTTACTTGGACGTACGATTCAAATCTTATTTATTTTATTCATAACATAGTCAATACATTTCTTAGTTTCAATTCGAGATGAAACTCGTAAAAGATTAAGTGTGTGAAACATCTAATGTGAAACACGCAGAAATTTTAGCGTATGTAATACGTAGCCCAGTTATTGTCTCATCATTATTTGTATCCACTAGTTAAATGTAATAAATTTATGTTAGGAATTATGAAGAAGGAAAGCAAATGAATCCTGAACAATTTTTTTAGTTTCTTGTATCTCATTTGGAAAGGTTATTTCTAACGAGTAAAAAGCACTCTTCTTACACACTCAATTTTAAGAAATTAAAACCTATGAATGAAGGAAATTAATGATAAAAAATAAGAGTATACAAAGCCCTATCAGTATATTATAAGGAAATCAGATCTAAGGGATGTTCAAAATGTTGAAAATTTTGTAAATTTCAAATTGATTCAGTACCTACATGGTTGTGTGAACGTTTGAAAAAACAAAATAACAGTGTGGATATGTTGGCTGCTTATGGGTAAATATTAAAAGCCGGGAAGATATGTAAAAAAATATAAGACGTGAAATCTTACGATTTGAGAGTTCAATTTGCATTTGACCGATTCTGGTGTCAAATATTTAAGAAGCTACTATTGAACATCTCAACTTGAAATTCAACAAAATAATTGGTGATTATTCAACAATACGTTATCGCTAACGATTTTCCAAAGAAATAGTTGAATAACGAAAAATCAAAGTTTCTTGAACTAACGCTGACTCCTTCATTAGCCAGTTTATACATTTGGTTTAAGAGTTCATAGGTATGGATATGAGTAGATTTTTGTCAAACTTTATAATCGATATGCATTTCCCAGCCAGCGTATGGGGTGGTTCGTAAAGGTTTTTATTCCTACGATAAAAATTACTGTTTTTCTTACTTTATCGTTTACAATATTTCTGTGAACATATTTTTATTGTTTAGAATATCCTTTTTTCACATTTAAATGGCTGCTCTTGAAGGAAACTTTTTGTAATGTAAAAACGTACCACGTTTTTTATTAATGCAGCATAAAAATCTTGTGTAGTCTTGTGTACGGCTGTTTAGATTTTCTTTATTTACCGTTTTTTTTACTCGCAGCTAGTGACAATGTAAAGTTAAAAAAATGAAATTATTTTCTTATTACTTTCGATTTCGATCTAAGTCCTGTTAGTCTCGGAAGGATTTACTCTACAGTCGGTGACGTTGTAGCATTATGGCAAAGTTCAAGTTTTTCACCAAGATGTAATTTGCTTTTTTTAAAAAAATATGTTTTCTGTGAATTTCTCAAGGGATGAATCATAAAGTGCTTCCAAATTATGTTATAGTAAATAAATGCCGTTTTCAGTTTTGTGACATTACTCAACTAAAACCACAAATTGTTTAGAAATTCGAGGCTGATGACGGGCGGATAGACAAAGGGAAACACGAATTTTACATTAGTTCTTTGCCTCTGAGGAAAACAAAAAAAAAGAAAATTGTAAATCGACATGTTGCGGATTTTATTATAATAAAATTGTCTTGCAATTATTGTCGGCATAAGATTATATTATTGATCTTAAACTTCTCACGCATTCGTGTTTTCTTAGATATTTTTATTAATTAAAACATCATAAGACATCGCACGATTAACAAAGTACTTGAAAGACCTTATATTTTGTTTGGACAGAGTGGAGTGTGCAAATAGCGGCGACTGGGCGGCGGCTGCCGAGGGCGCGTGCCGGGCGGCGGCGGGGCGCGGCTGAGGCGCGGGCGGCGCGGACCGGCGCCGGCGGGGCGGCGCCCGCCCTCATTACGGCCGCGAGTGCAAATCATCGACGTCACGCACCGGGTACACCACGCGCGGTGTCACTTATTTCCGTCCGTGACGTCATTCCACTCGATTTAAGCCGTTCCGTTATCGTAAAATAGTTCAAGCGTTTACGTATAAAACTATGGACTTTAAGTATAACATACACCAAATGACATAAGTGCAAATAAACCCTACTGCCCTTTTTCTGATTCCGCAAATAAACCGACTTCTATTTCCGTGGCTACGTGTCGACCCTTGTCGTTGTAAACGTCTCCAGGCCGCTACGCCCTCGGCGACTGATGTCACATCAATGAGAAATTTCATTAGCCGTTGGAGTGCTGGCCGCGCCCCGCAGCTGTAGATTACTTAAAAGCAGTCTTTTAAGTTTGAACGATCTTATACATTAAACTAATCTTACAACATTAGTATAAAACCAGAATTTTGTTTGTTTATCACACATTTAAAAACACGCATGAAAGCTGAGGCGTATTTATTTGTTTAAAAGAAAAATAAACTATCATTCTCCGCCAACCAGTAGTTTACAATGACTAATAAATTTTGAAAGGCATGGTTACTTCGTCATGGTATAAGAAATACATATAATGGAATGGTAAAGCATATTATGTACTTATATAACCGTTGCATTTCCTAGTTTTTCTGTTTATGTTCCTATACAATAATTTGAAAATTATTAAATAGAGGCAATATTATACTTTCAAATTAATGCATTGGCTAAAAAACTGCGCTTGCCAGTTTTTTGCTGTATATTTGCAGAACTTTCTCTAGCGTGATGCTTTAGGTAAGTTTACATTTGCAATAACAATTGCGCAATTCGATCTTAGAGATATCATTTTTAGCTGCTGTAAACACTTTTTTTTCATTTTCGCACAACCGTACGAATTTTGAAATAAAATGAGACATAATTACTGTGCATACAAAGAAAAAAAGTCAATTCCAAGTTTCATTACAGGTCAATTTAATATACGGATCACTAATTTTACATAAGTAAAAATATGTTTTAAATCGATTTACTTTCTCATTTATTATCATTAACCAATATTACTGAGCCTATGTACTGGTGCTAAATTTAATTAATAGGTACTATATTTTTAATGACGGATAATGAAAAAAATAATAGATAATTTTGTTACTAATGTGGTACGATACATTTTACAAAATGGACGAGTGAACTCGATCCAAAAATTTTTAAGATGTTTTACAATTCATGCGCAAATTGCAATGGGTCTTTTGAAAGATATTGATGGTTTTTTAACAAAACAGAAACATCATACAGTTATTATTTGTGCTTTTCAATTAATATTGAGTAGACGTCATCTAAAAATGTTTTTAATTTCCTAGTATTCGCCAAAGTTTCTATTAAAATTTCAAGATTCATATTTTAATGAGAGCAAAATAAAGGTTTTTTTAGATCTCGTGGTTTCATTTGGAACGCGATAAAGATTCTTCTATAAGTTTCATTTTTTGTTTTAGTAATAAAACTGGAGCTCAGGTGCATTTTATTATTCATTTCATGACACATGTAATTCTTTTTTTTTGTCCGTAACACCAAGAAAAATTATTCTAAATTCGACTGGTATGTAAATCTTTTGAAAGAAATGAAATTCTTCACAAAAATTGTCTTGATAGTCATGCTCTTAGGTTGTATCTAAAGTAAAACAGGGCAAAAATTGGAAGTTGTCAAAATTAGGAGAAAAAACATCTCTTCCAACTTTTTCAAAACTTTTTTAAAACACTAATGTGTATATAAAACTAAAGGTCGCATAGAAAACAGGTCCTTCAAAAACGATGCCATACATATCTTCTGGTAGATGGAATACGTTCCCAAATTTTACATGTCACACTTCAGGTATTTTATATTCGTCGCCACCCCCATTGTGTTCCGGCCCATCCGATGTATCGGGACGCGAGTAAACTACCCGATCTAGGGCTTTGAGGTCTCCGGCGGTTAATAAAGTCCCGCACATTCTACGGCGGAGTCGACTTCACATACGCCAGAATTCCGTTCTAAGGCGGCTGCTCACTTAGGGTAATATTTCAAAACATGTGTCATTCATAACTTTCGCCGTCGCAATGTCTGTCGATGGAGCCGCGCGAAAGGTCTCAATAATAAATTTTTCGCGAGCCCACGCCGGAGCTTATCCGACGCGCGCTCGCAGGTATACGTTTTACGGCCGCACGGGAGCAAATAAACGAAAAATAAAAGTCAAAATGGCGAACGTAAAACTATTTGTTGAAATATTTGGAGGGGAACGCGTATTGTTATATGTCTCGGACGTAGGTATATTGGAAAGTCGATATGATTACGGCTTTATTTAATGGCGCCTATGTGACAATAAAAAGAAAATATTTTAAAGCATACAAAGAATCATTCCTCGATCAAACATCAAATCGATCTTCCTTAATACACCATATGAATATAAATGAATTTCTTAGTAAAAACAACTGATTTACATTAGTTTGCAATACTAAAGTAAGTAAAACACTTTGTCCAAAATGCAATATTGAGACGAATTTTGTTTTAATAGATACACATTATAGTATTTGGTTTCGTCAATTCAATCTTTGCTGGATTTAAATCACCCTACTGCTGAGCTATACCCTAACGCAGTCATTTTGTTGCACACCGAGAGGCTTTCGGCGATCTGAGTGCTCTACGCTGATCCGGCGCCAGTTAAAAGCTGTTAATGACCGTTGTCACCAATGCGGTGACAACATCCGTGAGACACCGAGCGAGTGGTTTAATTAGATTTAAGATTAACTGATCGCCCAGTTGACCGTGGTCGAGATCGAACCGGATACCTTTTACTTGAACTCGGCGGTGGTTCAGTAAATAAGACATAAATGAGGCCATTGAACAGATTTAAATTTTTGATAAAATCAAACCTCTCCTACAGAACACCGTCCATCACGGCAGACGCGACGGTCGCACCCAGCGCGGACGGCGGCACCGGCCCCGGCGCTACGTCCGCGTCGGAAATGGCTGTACGTTAGATCGGCGAGCTCCTGAAAGCGGACAGACGTCAGCGCGCCGGCTGATGCGTCCTTCCGCCGCGCGCCGCCGCGCCGCGCGTTACGTGACGCTAGTGTTACGTGCGCTTTCGATGGCCGCGGCGCGACCACAATGGGAGCTTTTGTGAAATAAAAATGACGTAGGTACTATTTTTAGATCTCTCACCTTGAAGGTCCAGAACGAACCGGTATGATGAGATTTCTGTACCTTTTATTATGGTTCTATGTCATGTACGTTTTTTTTGAAACTATACTGTCGATGTCGCTATTAAATTAATGTTTTAGTAATAGTTTCTTTTATATTCGGTAAATTATTTAGTACATTTTTTTCTTAAAGTTGTATATAGGGTAAATTAAAAACATAAAAAATTTTGGTTAATATTATGAAAAGAGTGGCTCCGAAAAGAGGTTTATGCTTATTTTAAAAATTTTCACCCCATTAGTGTATGATTAACGCTCAAATATGTATAACAATATTTTTTTCTCATTTTACTCCAGAGCTTACAAACAAAAAAAATTAATTATTTGTACTAGTATAAAATTTCTGGAGCACTACAAAAAAAATATAATATGAAGTTCCTATTCAATTTATTCAAAGTTCTCAGAAATTATAAATATTTGCAATTACTGAAAAATCTAAAAACAAAATCCTTCCCTAAACCGTTTAATATGTTTACTATAATATGCATAATATGCGTAGATCAATGTACCAATAATTTGTAAGACTGTGTATCCCTCGATATACAAATTTAACTCGCGCTTATTTGATTTGTCTTCTTATCTCATTTGATAATGCGAAAATATTAATTTCGGTAAAATAAAAATTTTGTGAAATATCGTAACTAAGAAAGGACATTTCAGAGATGATGTCAAAATTATTTCTCTCGACAAATGGCTTAATAATATTTGTGGTGGTCTGTGAAAAGAGTAAAAATAAAATTTTGGTCCGTATGAAATATTAATCTATTTTTATTGATAACCAAAAAAAATATTGTTCAATAAATAGACGCATGCTATTAATCAAAAATGAAATACAATTTGTTTTCTTTTGTATTTATATCGGAATAAAAGATTGCAATACTTTTAGTAGTCTAGTACAAAATTTTTAATATGATTTTAAAAAACAAATATTTAAAATTATTATATGTACCATAAAAGATGCCTTTTATTAAATGCTTTTCTTTATTTAATTTCATTTACCTCTTTTTTAAAATAAAAGTCATTAATAATGTTCAATAAAATTTTAATTAAGTATTACCAATAATCATTTCGAAACTAAGTTCAACCACAACCAATCAAAGTGAAGTAAGTACCTACTCTAAAGAGTACATTGAAGACTTGCACTTGTTATCATATGATAATAACCAGTGACGTGCCATAACCATAATCCTATAAATTTTGGGTGAGTGTAGACAGTTTTAATACTTGAAATAAAGGAGTGGCCTAATAAAGTATAATCGAAATACAAGCAAGTATTCCCTAGAAACGTAAACATTAATCAATGTTGCATTGGCTACAATTTTTCTTCAATTTTTAAATTATTCGATTAAGCGATTGGAAAGTGATAACGTCTTTTTTAATATGCCTCGGAATTAAATATTTTGGTGTATAACAACGCAAATTAATGTTGAACCAGCGTCATCTGTACATATTATTCCAAGCTATTTAGTTTCAGATTTAAAACGTAGACCTATTACCCAATGAGACTACAGATATTATCTTGGTGGAATCAATGTCTCGCTCTCTTGTTATTTTCCACGTTTACGTACAAGTAATTTAATAAATATGCATATGAGTCACTTTGGAATGTTATATTCCATTAAATGACATCTAGGGCCATCGGCTTACGGCAGGTCGGAGGGCCGTTAACGACCATCGCCTCCGATGCGATGATAACATTCGGAACCGACGGCTAAATGTACTCTCCGAGACACGGAGAGTGTGGTGTGATTTGATACTAGTTATAAACTCACTGCTCAATTCGCCTGTGGATCAGGACGAAATTCAGTACCTTTTAGCCTCAAGCAGACAATGATAACCACTGACCCACCACCGCATCCTTCTCAGTCCTTTAAATTTAAATAAGGACATTGTGGGAGAGCAGCCTCGAGCGACAAAAAATAACAAAAAAAAACTATTTACAGTGTAGCAACAGGTAAAAATAAATTTTATTTTTAACGTTGCAATAATTATAAGCACTATTTAAATTTATTTTGTGAATAAGATTTAAATTAAAATACCATTTCTTATCATACGTATATTATAACACCTTCACACCTTAAAAATCAAACTGTTTCCATTTTTTAATAGAAACACCATTTTTTATGATGGTAAAATGGTTTGAATATTCTGTGGATTTTGAATATGAACAGTTTAAAGATTGAATTTTTTAATTTATGAATTGACATTGAGCTTCAAAAAATATTTTTGAATTGTTTGATGAATTGTTTTGTTTTGGTATATAATCGATTTTTTAAGTTTCATAATTTTGGTTTATTTTTTAGTAATAGTTGAAGGTAGTCAGTGTCTTTGTGCCTACATCAACTACACACGTTAGTATAAAACGGCATATAAAGATTGAATAATGGACTAAGGCATAAATTTAGTAATGAAAATTTGTAAGCGACAATTCGTAATACGGAAACATGATTTGTAAAAGACAGAGAAAAAAAAGGGAAAACAAAAAAAAAAGAGTAAAGAAAATTATTGGAGTTCACAAAATATTTTTTATGAAAGATTAATCTAACATATTAAAGAAAAAAGCAAAAACGGCTCTTGATTATCGCCTCACGAGCGCGCAGAAAAATGTGATATGTATATTTAATTTACGTATTGCTCATATGTTGTTTCATACAATAATAAAAATATTTCTCCTAATTAAAATATTAAATTGAGTGGTTTTGCATTCACTTAATAATTATCATTTTTCATATCATTACAAAATAGTCTTCCAGGAGGGCAGTGCTGAAAATGGTATGTTTTTAATAGGTAAAGTGTTTATATTTACATACATTGCAAATTAGTTTGCGTACAAATTCTCTTTTTGATTAATGTATTTACTTGAATTCAAAATTATAACATTCCAAAAAAATGGTTAAGAATATTTATATTAATACAACCAGTCTAAAACGAAAGCCGTGTAGCTCGTCCTACGGCCTAATAAATACAACGCCCTAACGCGGCCCTCGTCGCGAAGGCAAAGCGGCAACAAACGGGCGGGATATCAAATTGTCGAGCGAGCAAACACATTAAAGGGTGGCTGGCAAACGGTGCTAATGATTATCTATACATTGGGTGCGTCGCCGCGGAGCGAAAAAAAAAATGTAAATATAAATAAATGAATATTTCATCGTTCTTTGTTTTAGTCGGGCGGGTGGCAGCTGCGCGGCGCGAGCGGCGGCGGGGGCAGCTTATCTGCGGCCGCACCTTTTGTCAGCAGGCGTTGACCTAAATCGACCTTCGTTGCGCTCGCCTCGGACGTGTCCGTTTCGAATAGACCCGACGTTTCGGCAGCGAAATAGAATCGTAACGGCACAACCGCCCGACGCGCTACGGGAATGCGATTGCACGTTCGCTTTATACTTTCGTGCCGTCAATTTCACAGAGAGAAAATAGCTTTTAATTGCAAATTATACACGACTGCGGCAGGTGAAGAACGTACGGCGACCACGCGAGTCGGGTTTGCATTGTGACGTGATCGAGTATCTGCGATAGCCAAGAGCTTGATCATAATCGAGTGGAGCAGTGCCAGGCGCCGCCCCAGGTAGCTCCATTTTGAATCACAGCAGCGGTGAACTGCCGGAGCTACCGCAGGGGCGCTGCGCCGCGACACAATTATTGCTCTACCTTTTTTTAGAAGGGCGGCGCGAGGGCGAACCGCGCCTGTCTGCGCGTAGTTTACATTCCGTCAAGCTAAACCTCTCCGTGACAAGCGCCGCCTCTCGACATGGACTCGGTCCGCACTTTCCTCTTCATACAATGTATATTTGTCTTCTAGATTTTTTTTAGACGTACTTTAGTGATTGGACTGGATTTTTTACAATTATTCAGTAATAATTGATCAAAAAAATTAAATTCAAAAATTTGTAATATTCCAAAGAATGTTTACGCGTTATCATTTAGGTCATCTATTTCAATTTCATTCGACCTTTTTTTATTTTGTAAATGTTAAATGTATTACTCAAGTTACTTTTAAGATTTTATACTTACATTATTTTAATTTTTGTGGACCGAATAAAGGTTTTATTCAATTGACATCTAGTATAGTCATTAAAGATTATTTATTAAAGTTTATATAAACACTTAATTCGCAATACTTAAAGTGTTAGATACATAAGTTTTGGCAAAATCTAAAGCATAATTATATAAATTTTAACAGCTTTTAATAGGTCTACTTCTAAGTAATTATGTAATGGAATCTTAGAAACTAAATTCCATGCAATTCTAATTGTTGAATCAACAAGAAATTTGGCTTTTGTGTGTAGTTCTAATAGCAATAAAATAATATGGTTTTATTGGACTGATCTGATGATGACGTTAAAAAGTAGGGATAAAAATTTCATAACGGAACATATTCTAGTCGTGTTTAGGTTCATTAGAATCGTCTTCAGATGCACTCTGTTCATGAGCAATTTTTGTCTTGGTGCCGGAAGATGGACACTAGACCTTCATAAAGGAACAACGCATTCTAATCTTGAAATGGACTCAGTCGCCAAAAAATGGTACAGAACTGTACGATGTGTCAAGCAGTGGTCTATTTAAGATCACGTACTTTTGCATCTGGGCAAGCCTACGTGTCTGTAAGTAGACAAAATCACTGCATAGATTTCAGATAAAGGAAATTATTGTTTCAAGCTTATGGGGAAGACACATCATAATGCTTATGTATTGGCAGATATGGTGAAGATGTGCACTCAGTAATATTCACTCCAATGAAAATAAACCTTGCAACATTGAGCCCATCAAGAAAATTACACAAATTTCGAAAATGGCTCACTTTACATTTAAAATTTCGTTTTTCACTTTCTAATCTTAGAAAGTGAAAAATGAAATTAACAGTTTCATAAAACTGCACTATTAAACTATATGCACTATTAAACCTAACATTTATTTAAATATTTAGCAAGACTATCAAATTCTGTTGCTTCAAAGAATTACTGGTGAAAAATTAAATGTTAATTGTCAGATTGATATCAAGTTACGGTTACTGTTCCAATTATGAATTTTATTGTGTGACTGACAACATCAACTGTTTTGACAATATTAACAAAGTTAAAGGATTAATATCCAATGACAAACAAAGTATTGTAAGATATACTTGGCCATCGGTGATTGCACTCTAAACCCCATGGTCGATTTGAAAATTATGTGGTTTTTTTTAAAGGTGCATTATTTATTATATCCAAACTCAATTTCATCCAGGAGAGTTTGATTGCATTAGATATTTCTCTTTTAGTTCGTGTGACCGTGACCCCATTTCAATGACGTTTTGATTCACGTAGAAATTTTTCACACTCCGTATTAGGATAGACAAATGGAGAATCTAATGTTTATCTGATCTCTGTTTACCAGGCGGTGTTACGCGTAAGAAAAATGTGCAAAAATATTCCGAAATGGCATATTGGCATTTGTGACATCAATTTACTGTCACAAATTCTAATTATCTTTAAAATTACCTTGGTTAACAGCCAATTGTGGAGTTAAAACATCAAATTTTGACGTGATTAGCTTTTAACAGTTAACTGTTAATTATTTCAAATGAAAGTTTGAAGCACACCGCTGTTAATGTTACAAACGCCAAAATGGCGGATTTGAAAGTTAGCTTAGCGTTTGGAGGTGGCCCTACGCACCTCTAACATTATCATTTCGAACATACCGGTCAACTGTCAATTGTACAATTGAAACAACGTTTTTTGACGTGTTTCGCTTTTAGCTTTAACAGTTAGCAATTAATTATTGCACATGAGAGTTTGAAGCACACCAACGTGAGTGTAATGTGGCAATGTACAAAGAGGCACTTTTCTGAAAACTGGCTTTCCGCCCACGGCTTTGACCACATGAAACTAGAATGTGTTCCTTCATCTCTTATATAGTAAGACCTCAATCCTCAATCAAAGAGCTGCCAAACCCAGTCTTGTTTTCGCTTTCAATACTGGGTCCGGTACTGTTCTTGACTTCGATCTTGGTCATGCTCTTTATTGTAATTCCGATTCAACATTTGGTTTTGAACTCATTCCTGTTCTTAATTTCGATAGAGGTTTTGAGTCTCGATTCTGCTCTCCATCGTCTCGTTTTCAATTTCAATACCGCTCACGGTTCCAAATTATTCGAAACCAGGACAAATGCAAGTATAAAAATAAAATATAGGCTATATTGCTCTGGGATAGTGTAGCTTTCTGTGTAAGAATTTTTATACTATACACGATCGCATTACCCCCTCTAAGAATAATTTTTTCCTGCCATCTGATTTTAATGAAACAAAAACTATCTTTTACTCCAAGCCAAGCTCTATGTACCTATGATAACCGCTTTAAACCGCAATCCATGTAGTGATTTCAGATATATGCGTGAATAGACAGAAAGACAAAAAAATTCAAAATCTTTGTTTCTTCAATGTTACTATTTTTTATATTTTTCATACATACATTTATTATACACATACACCAGGTTCTACTGCTTTAGGATATTTATAGAAAAGGTTTAACCTTAGGCTCTTTTGGGACAGACAGAAAACAGGTTCAATAATTATTTTATGCTTTTTTAGTGCAGCACCTATATAGTATAAAAGCTAGATATTTCGTTTTATATCTTCTTAAATTCATCCTGCGTTCTCTATTACTACGACCTTACCACGCCTCTACTCCAACGAAAACTCGACAATGGTAAACGGTATCTCATACACGATTTAAATTTAAGATAAGAATAAATATCGTATTGATTGGCAGTGGTAATCATCTACTCTATAGTGGGTGGCATGCTCGTTTGCTTCTCAAAATTCTATAAAAATTAATAAATACTTGGAAAATATAAAATTGCACGCCTTATGTTTTCACTAAATTTCAATAAGAAACAAGAAAAAAAATTTGAAGAAAAGTACCTTCTAAAATATATTAATGTAACTATTTCAACTCATATATTTATTTACTAGTAGATGCCGCCACTATTTGTGAGAATCCCCTTTTAGTCTATTAACAATTTATATTTTTTATTAAGCACAATTTAACGACACCAAATTAAATAGTCATATTCAATAGAAAATTAATTGCTGTAATTCTAAAGCTAATAAAAAGGCTTAATTAATGGATTTTTTACAAGTGATCGTGTTTTTAAGTTTTGCAGAGTTGATTGACAGAATCGGTGTTCTCGACTATTTTGATGGTTTTTTTTTCGTTTCTATTTTATTAAGTAAATTTTTGAAGCTGACAGAATTAATCTTCATTAAATTATCTGTAAATAGTATGCAATGTTTTTTCTATTTTCATATAAATAACCAGAGTATAGAGTAACGAGGTGAAACAAGATTGTAAAGTACTAAAGGCTTTCGCATATGAGTTACGCACTAAAAATATTAATTAGTCATGATAATAATATTTATGTTTTTAAGTAAAACTATTTATTTGGCGGTATAGTATGCGCGGAATTCTATCCAGCGTAGGGCATCTCCTGCACTGTTTTTTATTGAATTAATGAACTGTATTGTTCACAACATAATTAACATTTTATGAAAGACTAGAAAGAGATGTAATGGATAAGTTTTCTGTTGTAATGTAACATCGACCCATATACAAGAAATATCTTTTCTTGGTTAGGGTCAGTAACTAACTTAGCCTTCGGAACATCTTCATCAATACGTCAATTAGCGCTCGCAATGAGCGATCCAGCACAGGTGTCCCGGGCTCGCGCCCGTTCGCCAGCCCATTAAGCAAATAACGAGCCCGCAGGATAAACTTGGAGGCAGTAAAGTTTATTAATGGCTCGATTACAGGCTCGACCCGAGGTGGAAAGAAGCGCTATCAGTCAGGTGTGCGACGCCCTTTGCCGCCCGCCCTAACTCCGGAGAAACGCTAATAACGAAATTCCGACGCCACTGTTTGTTCCTCTCGAAGGGTGAAGATGAATATCCTGCGAGATGTCACCCTTAAGTTTCTGTTCAAATAAAAAGTGTAACTTTTTTAGACCACATGAACGTTTTGATTTATTTTACGGGGAAGGGATGGGTTTACATTGTCATTTTACAACAAAATTTTCGCATCGGTGCTATTTTAGTTTCATAATAAGAAACTAAAAAGGAACATTTGAGATAGTAAGCCGTTACAATGTCACGTATTATATTAGCTGCCTCAGTGCTATATGCCATACATCTGCGCGGTTCCTAAGTCCAGCTTTTTTTTTGCAATATACTAAACGTTAATGCGCAAATATCTTTATGCTTTTACTTTGAAATTTATCTTAAGTTATATGTCGTTTGGAAAATAATGATGACATGCTGTCATCTAGATATAATATGCTATTATTAAAATAATATTATTTTTGTTCATAAATGTGTTCTTGAAAATGACTCCAAGGCTTTCAATGAAAGAGTTTTAAGGGGCGGAGAATTTAATTAGCTAGTACTAATCTCTGAGAAATTTCGTTTTTCATTATGTTTTGAATAATATTGTAAGAAATAAATGAGCATGCGGGCCACTAGGGAGTAGATGGTTACAACCATCCATCGATACCAACAACCCCACCGAAGTCGCTAGTGCGTTACCGGCCTTTTAGGAAGGAGTGTACGCTCTTTTCTTGAAGGTCCACTTGTCAAAGTTGATTCGGAATGCCGCTGATGATAAACAATTTCAAAATTTAATCGCACGCGCCAGAAAAATTGTGCATTAATTGTATGATGGTAGAGTGCTAATCATGAAGAAGGCGTTGATGATATTTTCGGTGCGTGGAACGAAGACAGAATTCAGCATTTTTATGAGCATAGTAATGTTACCTTTGTGGAAAATTGGAAAAATTAGCAAAGCGTGCCGTACCGACTTCAGTTGCAAGTTGTTAGAAGGTTATGTTAGAACAGTGGGTTAAAATTGTGCTGAAATAAAATTTCTATTTTTTTTTTGTTTCCAAATTCTTTACCAAATAACTTAAAAATAAAATAGAAATAAATAAAGCAATAGATTTAAAAAAAACTGATAAAATCGTAACGTTGTAGTTAGCGCAGTTTGTTTTTTATAGACATCAAATTCTGTAGTTTTTCTGACATATACTAGTAAATATTGTTTTCGTCGAGATTTACCTGTTTGAAAAGAGATCTAATAATTTTCACAAGTACAAAATATGAATTACAAAATAGATTTAGCTTTAGATTTAGATAAACGGAATGGGTCTTATTTGCATTTGTTTACTTTCTAATTCTAAGCTGCTGTTTGACCAAAATATTCTACTACTAAGCAGTTCACTTGACTAGATTTACTTTGCAAATCATCAATGGAAATGATTCGTTAGGACATATGATTTAGTAACATGACATTTGATTTAACAGTGAACGATTCAAGATGATTAGGAAAGTAAATGAAGCGGAATAAATATCTTCGTCGTCCAGAAGCTGGTAAGCGTGGTTTACCAATGGCCAATGTCCGAATGGCTCAATTACAGTTAATTCGCAATGCACACACACTGACCGAGGTGCATGTGCGCGTGCACATTAATGTATGTAAATGCATGCGGCCGGCCGCCTGCCCGCCCTCACAATATTGCGACATTAAACGGAATATGCTCGTCGAGCTGGAGGCGAACATTTATGACAAAAGTCGTACATGCAAGCTAAATACACTCTATTGTACCGCATCTCCCTTTATATCAAGCATATACGCTGAACGACACGATGAATAATCGTCCGGCGTGATTTTATTCCGGAAACGAGTGTTTCAACTTTCATTACTAATGCTCAGTTTGAGCAACGTTAAAGATTAAAAGCGGAAAAGTTTACGGGTCAATCAAAAGGCTGTTCGTGTATTCCTTTATCATTTCATTTCGGGTTGATGTCGCCGTTAACGTCCCGGTTTATTGTCTTTGTTATTCACCAATAGAATATAAAGACGAGTATAAAAGGTTGTAGAGAAGACATTTTATCGTGAGGACATCAGACGGAAGTGAGGTGGGTACGCCGGGCCCGGCGACGACGCGTGTTTACGTCGCGGCCGGCGAGCGAAATCGATCCACGCGTGCCGCGCCGCCCTCGCGCACTCTCCGACTGGACAATTTACCAGTTCTCGATCCCTTTGGCAAATTCTATTCTAGGCAAAAAATAAAACTGCTTCATTCCGTTTAATTTAATTTTGAACGAATAACTGCATTCGTGATCGCTTAGAAGATTCAACGAATCGATACGATATTTGCCAGTAAATTTTTTCAAGGATACACAATCGCGTTGCTTAAAACCCGTTTCGAGGATAATACATTTTTGGTGAACGAATTATTGAGTCTACTAAAACATATACGAGAATATCTAAGAACCGATACGTAGCTAGTCGTGTCTCTGAAATATTTTTATCCTCGTGAGTTTTCATTTACACGATAAATGTCGCCGTCATACCGTGTGGCCAATTAGCCTTATCCCATAAAATTCGCGTACTCGCGCGCCAGTTCGGTCGACGACGGAACTAGGCGTGATTAATTTATGAGCATCGATTTCGCTTAGAAGGAAAAGGAAACTATTCGTTAATGTTATAGTTCCGAGCAAAATTCGGCCGTCCAGACACTATATATTAAGAACTGCGGCGTTTTCAGACAGTCCTTTTCAGTGCGTTTATATCACTACAGCACTTTTGTTATACAAGAACTTACGCTCAAGACTCTTCCCGACATCCTTATCCTTATACGTATAACATACACAACGTCTCTCTATTCGTTTGTATGTTTATAATTCAATAGAATATTTCTGGAACTTGTCCGATTCACATGATATTTTTTTATTAAGGTAATATGATGTACGGTGACATTGGTTTCGTTCACACGAATGTACAATTAATTCATTAGGCATTGCTCTTACCAATGCGTACAATAATGTCTAAGGGAGGATCAGGATCCACAGCGCTCTGAGATTGGAATCGCAAGCGGGACCGGCTCGGGATCGAAACCGGGAGCGAAATTGCTACATAATTAAATAATTTAGGGGCTGTACATTTGTGCTCGGTGTAAAAGTAGTTGTTTCTCTGGGATAGCTTGCTTCGAGGACGGAGTCAAGATCGGATTCGAAACTGGGATTGAAATCAGGATTTAGATCGAGCTTGGGTTCAGAATTAAGTACAGGATCGGGATCGGAGTCAAGAGTCAAGGGATCGAAATTGGAATGGAGACCGGAACCGGGTTAGGAATAAAAAAAAAAAAAACCGGAATGGCGAACACAGTTGAGAGGGTGATTAGTTAATGTAAAAGTTGAAGGAACTCATGCGAGCAAAAGCTAGTCACCTATATAAAAGCAACCTTTACCATGTTTTAGAGTAAAGGTGCCAAACATAGTACAAATAATTTCGTGGTATTATTTATGCAGGAGCGGAACTTGGAATTATGGCTAGTTCTAAAAGGTTAAAACTCCTATTCTGTCTCAAGTCCCGCAGTAGTTTTACCAGAAACACTTTATTTAAATTCTAAACATATTTTTGTGACTCATGTCATTAATAAATAATTCGTTAAAATTTATGAATGCTTGAAAAAATTTGAAAATCGATTGTATAAAAGCGCCATGTGCCTATCGAATTCACACATTCCAGACAGTTTTTCAATAATTTGATTTTTAGTAAACTGCGAGTAGTCTTATATTCAGTCCTTTAATAAAAAATTTCGGCTTGTATTTTCAGAGTTAAGGAGAATGTTGGACTTTCATATATCTTATTCAATATATTTTAAACTAAGCATTTTAAAAGTATAAAAACAAATCTGTATTTTTAAAAACAAACCTGTTCATTTGATACGATACATGATGCATTTGACAATTGTTTTTACAAGTTTTTTATACAATTTGTCGTGTTTAGCACGTGTGGGTCAAATTGTGAATCTTCGATGACAATGCAATAATATAGTACCACGGAGCTGGCTTGATGATGGAGTTACAAGGTAGCCATAGGAACACCTAAACTAAACAAGATAAACCCATCGGAGTTGGGACTCGTATGTTTTTTGTCTTGGCAAACTCTCTGGTGCTGCATGATATCAAGGTTCTGAAGATGGGGCCGTCAGACGGCTAAAGGAACTCTGTACCACGCATCCCTCTCCGGTTCGGGATAATTTGTTTTAATTCAGCAAATATGGTCCTATGTGATATCTAGGTTCTTCCAGATGGAGACGGAAGGTAAACACAAGAACTTTTGAACTAGACAAGATAAACCCGTCGGTGTTTGGGTTCGTTTGATTTGGCTTGGCAAGTTCCCTGGACCTTCCAGGGTCTGGAAGGTAGTCAAAGCAATTCCGTTACAAAATTTTGGGTTAGTTTGTAATTAATAGAAGAGATCGATGAGATGAGCATTGTTTCAATTTCAGGCCAAATACAGTTACGGTATGGCCGAGCCAAAATGTTGCCTATGGTGCTCTGCCGAGCTCCCACTTTGTATTAAATGCAAGGCAGCACAGTGGAGCATGCCGTCGTGTATTTGGGCCCCTGAATTTTTGCCTCTGGGCAAAGTTATGTCACCCTTAGTTAAACAAAATCTTTAAAAGGAGGAGGCCTTCGAAGAATTAGGCACTTCCAAATTAACAGAAAAAATACCTTGCAATAGTAAATAATGCATTACTACAAAACCACCGATTATACGAGACTAAAAAGTTTGAAAATAAAATTACTATTAAAAAAAAGCTTTTTAAAAACAAGCTTTGATTCAAATATTCAGTTTCACTAAAACGGAAATAATAATTTTATGCAAGGTTTGTGCTGTTATACGTTATTTATATAGATGAACATAATAAAATAGATCGATTGAAATCCTGCACAAAACTATCTACTTAAATAGGAACGATGTTAAGATAACCGCTGAAAAAATTAATATCCATTATTCTACTTAATATTCTATTAATTTCAAAAGCTTGTGGCGCCAATAGGAAACAGAGAAAGAGGAATTTAATGAACTAAATAGATTTCATGTGCGATCAATCTTAAAATATGTATGTAACAATTAAGTAGATTTTTTTCATTTCTAATTAACGTTGGCTTCAATTTTAATCTGAACTTTTAACGAACTAACTTGCCAATTTTTTAACTATGCCGGACATTGCATAGTTTAGAAATTTATAACGTGACTAACAATTTTATCAAGTTGAATAACTATATATTGCGACAAGGTATTATTTGGAAGGCCGTCAAGTTTTTTTGGAGTAATAAAGTAAAATGATAGAGATCTAGTGAGCGGCCGCACGGTAGGATACTTATTTGTTAAAAATATGTATCCTCATGTATTACGTACCTTAATGACAGGTTCTATCCGAGAAAGAGGGCATTGTAATTATTTTTGGAAGCCACTATAAAGTAACTAGGATATGCATAATATTTGAAATTTGTAATTAGATAAAGAAAGCGCTATGCTACATGGTGACTTTCAAATTGAGAATCGTATAAAATACACGTACAACTTTGTTTAACAGGATTTCTTTTTAAATATGTTTAATGTTCAGCTCGAACAAATACATAAATCAAAATATCAAGTCTCGCATACAGGTATAAATAATTCACATGCACAAAAACCAAAATGAAACGATTTTAAGCGATCCGTGTGTTCGGTCTAAAAGCATCTACTTCTGGTCCAATCGTGGGCAATGAACACACATCACCGAAATACCCGATTCGATAACTCGCCGAGCGACTGCTGCAGTTCGTGAATCACGCGTCGGGTTCCGGCCGCGGGTGACATTAGCGCCGTGACTCGCGCGCGCCGCGGCGTGGGCGGCCGTAACGACGCCGCCGGGGCGCAATTTCGCAGCCAACCGATCCGATAGAGCGACATCCCAAGTGGACGATAAGTATACATAGGAGCTCCGAGATGAGGTGACCACGAGGAAAACGTAATCGAGATAAACTTAACGGCGGAGGCCGCGTTCTTTGAATGGACGCTCACATTCTGCGCATTAGCTGACGTAATCGCTCGCTGAAACTGGCTACGTTTTACAATGTCACCAGCATTCGCCGCACAAAAATATTTGTAATATAATATATAGTTACTATTACTGGTTATTTAGATATATTATTGCATTATGACATCGTATTTAGCATTCGGCTTGCAGCAATGAACGTCGACGTTTCTGGAAAACCCTTTCGACATGACAGGTTTTCCTAAGATAATGTAAATAATAACTAATATTTGGATTCATTTTTTAATTATAAATATTTAGTTGTCGTTTGCAATTATCTTTTTAACTACTTATATCATTATGAATTGTTTTAAATAGAACCCGTTCTATTTAATCACGAAACGAGTAGTTTTGTTGAGTGATGTTAATAAATCATTTTTAAGAATTAAAATCTGTTAAAATTGTTAAGAATTAAAATCTTATATTAAACTTTATAGTTACATTGTATGACTATCTTTGTTACGTCCGATAAGAAAGGTATACGTATATAATTCATTATATTAGGATTATACAGTTTAACATTTAATTTTTTCTTCCGAAAAATAAACAGATAAAGAATCACACACGATGAAAGAATTTGAATACTAATGTTATTATAGCAATTGCTGTATTGAAAAAATATATACAAAAACGCAGATATCTAAAAAATTTGACCAAAAAATATTTTTTTAATTGTTATCATAAAAAAATGTAAGAAATAATATTTTTAGTTGCATTATATCATAGGTATGAATAACTATATATCGACATTGGACTGACTTACGTACATAATATAGCCTTTGGTAAATGTGAAAACGTTTTGTGTTTCTGCTAGCCTTTTATTAAAGAAGTAACATATTGTTTTAAATTCAACAAATAGAGCTTCTCGTTTTTACAATTTTAATAAGTAACAAACTCTCCAATTGCGTCTACACTATTGAACAAAAATAGATAGGTATGTGGTTAGTATTTTGTGCATTTTTAATTAAATTGAGTTTTTTTATGTTTCTGGTAATTTTACTTTAATCACCTACATTTTAAATTTGTAATAGTTTTGGCTCTATCACAGTATATGTCGATATTTAATGTGAACTTCCCCTAATTTATTCGTGAGCTCAAGCTAATATTAATGAGTACATATATTTAATTAATACTAGAAGTTTGAGCGTTTTTAGCTGAAAATAGTTTTCATTTTTACGAAACATAGGAATAAAAAGAATTAATAGTTCGTTGGCTATAATGCCTAATAAACGAAAATACCAAAAAATATATTCATTTATACT